>JAGFPH010000023.1:1624052-1673239 GCA_018207615.1 Philaenus spumarius
ATAAGTATTATATATTATACTAGATGAAGTTTATCATTAGGCCTTTAGAGAATTATTATCTACATTTTTCATATCTAACCTAACTAATAATGTATTTAGTTTGTTTTAATATCAGACCAGTGACCAGTGGCATATTATTTTGATTAAATACTGTGCATTTTTATGTTAAATAATAGTTTTAAAACACAAGGGAAAATTTGTTTATTAAACTCGTACATTTTGATAATTTTAATTACTTTATAAAAGAATAAGGATTATATTGGCAAAATCACTTAAATTAATATGTAATAAATTTTAAGTGATTTCAGTTGAAATATTTTGTTTCATAGTGATTTGCTGTGTGTGCTGTTGGAGGACCAATCTATAACATGTGATACGAAGGGTCATGAAAAGGCATCTAAACTAATTAGAATTTTGCAGGAAGAGGACCTAAGCTGTCTTTTAAAACGTTGAAGTTTATTTCCTTCGTTGTAGCTAGGTATGTACCACATCTTTATGTGAAGATTATACCAATATTATAGGCTAGTACAGACTTTCTATAGCTGCCGTAACTTATTCTTACAAGAAATTAAGTTTTTAAAGAAAAAAAACAGTAGGCCTACCTACAGTAATCTCCCCTCAAAAACACTTGCTAATAGAACTAAAAACATAATAAAATCAATTTCTCAGTTTGAAATCGTATATAGGCTATATATATTGTTTTATTAAATCTTTAATCGGTACCTATATTTTTGTATGGCTTAGTCATACATACTGTCAATTCGTGATGTAATAAATTGTGGTAAGCATTTCATACAATAGAAAATTATTTTTACATCTTAGTAATATTTTTGTTGTAGGGGAGAGGGGGGTACATTTGAACAGTTTTTGAACTTGTATTTTTGTAATTGTTTCCTTGTAAGTTGTTTTGTTGATAATAGATGCTTATTAATTATTGATATGTTGATCATGTAAAAACATGATATGAAATTCAATATAATAGTTTTTGGTTTGCTAAAAAAAAAAAATTTGTATGCCTTGCAAAGTGTTCAAAACTGCCCCCTTCCGGGGTAGATTTGAACGAGGCTGGGGCGGATTTGAACATAAGGGTATTTTTAGTTTAAATAACAAAAAATGAAAGGAATGAATACATTTTAATGATACAAATTCACAATAAGTACTATTTACAATGCAATTCAACCCATTTTCAAATTTGTTTATTCTTGATACGTCTTTATTTTACTATTATTCTTCTTTTGCACCGCTCGTCAATTAAGAAAAGTCCATTTCCGATGATCTTAAGAGGCCCGTAGAAGATTAATTTATTTTGAATGGTTTGTATATCATTGTGTTTTGGCCATTCATAGCTTTCTCCTAGGCCTTGCTTAAGGAACTTAATTTTTGTGTAGCCTTCATTAGGAAAATCTAGGACACGCCCTAAATACCAATTTAGATCATAGTAGATCGCATAGTACTTCTCAAGCAAAATTGATATCTTTTCATTTTCAGCAATAGACTCATCTTCAGATTCTGACTCAAATATAGACTGTTGTATAGGCTTCAGGATATGTTTTCTTCTTGATATAAGTCCGCACCATCCTGGTAAAATCCTGAAAAAAATTAACAAAATATAGACTGTTGTATAGGCTAGGCTTAGTCAAATCTGAAAGAAAGGAGTCGCTAATTATAACCTAATAGGTCTAGGCCTAAACTGGTTCGAATGTAATTGTAAACTTAGCCTAAATTTAATGTACATTTCTATTATTACATCATATAATGTCACAAAGTCATCATAATTTTTCAAAAACAGACGTTTAATAGAAAATAAGACGTGTTCAAATGTGCCCCATGAATTTTGTTCAAATTCACCTCAGGTGACAACATTTTTTTCTAGGTTAATAAATAAATATGTCACATTAGTAGGAACTTACTTTATAGTATCAAATAAAAGCTTAAGAAATGTACTTACCCATGGAAAAATGTTTGATCCAAAATGATGTGATACAAAACTGCAATAAGCTTACAACTTCAAGATCAAAAGTTTAGAAATTTAACCTAAAAATGGCACTCTGAAAATGAGTAAACAAAACAACTAAGAAAATGGAGGGAAACTGATGCAGGTGTTTAGAAGGAGTGTTGCCAACCTAGGAAAAAATAATTCCTCTTCCTAAATAATGTAATTATCATACTATGAAGACTGTTCAAATCCACCCCACGTTCAAATGTACCCCCCTCTCCCCTATTCATTACTTTTATTTAAATTTAAAAAAAAAAACTACTTTAGTAGTGTTAAAACCCTCTGAGGATGATGACCATGTCATCGAAATGTACATAAGAGTAAGGTACTAAACTTAACTTACAATTTAGTTGTTAAGTTATAGTTTTTGCTCCTTGTTTTGTGGTGCGGGTTTTTATTTAAATCAGTGTGATTTTGTCGCCACAGTGCTCTTTTATTTGTTTAATATTCATTACTTGTTTTGCCTGTAAGTAAATATACCTCCCCTCCCATCCTTACTAATTGAAACGTCAAAATGTTGAATTTCAACCTCAACTAAATGCATACTTACCTCCTGAAAGAAGTTTTTTCTAAACACTAAAATTGCCCAATAAAAACAAGCTTATTTTTACTCAAGAAATAATAGAAGTACGGTAATTTAAAGGCGTAAATTATATAGGTACGGTAATAGTGAAATATTTTTACAAATAGTTAAGTAATTGTGTACATTAACCCAAACAAACTTTACCTCCTTATTTTTTAAGTATAAAAGTATAGATATCTTAATTCAATATGAAACCTAAGGATCTATATCACTTACGGAAGAATGCTTAAAAGATCTTTAAAATTAGAATATGTTTTAAATGTTATGCACCATTTGATTTTATATATACTTATGAAATTTGTATAAGAGTTTAAGCATTAGCTGCTGGGTCACTACTTTATGCGGCCTCTAGGTGTGGTGTAGGTTTGTGTACTCATCGACAGTGTAAAGGTACATACTCAATGCTGTGTTTGTTAATATTTCGCCTGAACAGCCAAATTGGGTTCTCAAATTTTAAACATTTTTTGGGGGAGTTCATAAATTTCCCCGGACCCCTTTTGCCAAAGGAGGAGAGGGTATCCTTAATCCCATACCCCGGTCTAGCCCCCCTAAAAAATATCATATGGGCTGTACTCTACTCATGTTAATACTGAAAAAAATATGTCATTAAAAACAAAATACAGTAAACAAAATAATATGTACCTATTGTTTAGAAGTTGTTTTTTAATATTATTTCCTGCGTTTACAGGCAAATTTTTGTACAGAGCTATAATCAAGGATCTATGTTTTTTTATTTACGAGTGGTATTTTGAACCTGAATAGTTTCTTTTTTTGTGCTTTGTAAATTTATAATGAGCTTTAGGAACTGAAGTCTACTCTGCAGCATTTCTTGATTGTTATATCTATCATTTATTTTATCTTTTATCTAGTATAACTATTACTGCATATTTCTGTTACAGTTTTCGTACAAAGGCAATGAAAAATAATGATGTTGCGACCCAGCTCAAAATAGAAGAGATTCTGAAATATTGGCTAAACTATGCTCCATTACAGATACTAAATCAGCAAAAGAAAAAGTAGAATTGTCTTTTGTTGAAACATTAAATGTTTAAGAATTTTCTCAGTAAATCTTTATTGACCATCTATATATTGGACTGTTTGTCTATTTTATACTCAATTTGTCAACTTAGGACCTAAGATTTTTTCATTCATAGTCATAATTTTACCTACATTTAAATATAAAACACTTTTCAATATGGTAAACATTGACTGAACAGTACAAAAGTTAAGAATAATAAATTAGTTTAAATTATAAAAATACACACAATAAATTAAACATTAAGGTAACAAATTAATTTAAATATTTTCATTTCAAACTGTTTAAAATAAATTGTTACATGCCACACCAAAAACCTGAAAGTTAAATAATTCTAGTTTTTTTGAAAAAGTAGAATTGTCTTTAGTCGAAACATTAAAATGTTAAAGAATTTTCAGAGTCAGTAAATCTTTATTGACCATCTATATTGGACTTTTTATCTATTTTATACTCAATTTGTCAACTTAGGATCTAAGATTGTTTCATTCATAGTCATAATTTTACCTACATTTAAATATAAAACACTTTTAAATATTATGGTAAACATTGAGGAACAGTACAAAAGTTAAGAACAATAAATTAGTTTAAATTATAAAAATACACACAATAAATTAATACATAAAGGTAACAAATTAATTTAAATATTTTCATTTCAAACGGTTTAAAATAAATTGTTATATGCCACACCAAAAACCTGAAAGTAAGTAATTCTAGTTTTGTTGAAAAAGTAGAATTGTCTTTAGTCAAAACATTAAAATGTTTAAGAATTTTTAGGGTCAGTAAATCTATATTGGACTTTTTATCTATTTTATACTCAATTTGTTATCTTAGGATCTAAGATTGTTTCATTCATAGTCATAATGTTAATTACATATAAACATAAAACACATTTAATATGGTAAACATTTAGTGAAAAGTACAGAAGTTAAGCACAATAAATTAGTTTAAATTATAAAAATACACACAATAAATTAAACATAAAGGTAACAAATTAATTTCAATATTTTCATTTCAAACTGTTTAAAATAAATTGTTACATGCCACACCAAAAACCTGAAAGTGAAATAATTCTAGTTTTGTTGAAAAAGTAGAATTGTCTTTAGTCGAAACATTAAAATGCTTAAGAATTTTCATGGTCAGTAAATCTATATTGGACTTTTTATCTATTTTATACTCAATTTGTTATCTTAGGATCTAAGATTGTTTCATTCATAGTCATAATGTTACCTACATTTTAAACATAAAACACATTTAAATATGGTAAACATTTAGTGAACAGTACAGAAGTTAAGCACAATAAATTAGTTTAAATTATTTAAAAAAACACACAATAAATTAAATATAAAAGTAACAAATTAATTTAAAATTTTTATTTCAAACTGTTTAAAATAAATTATTATATGCCACACCAAAAACCTGAAAGTAAATTAATAAGAATAGAAGAGGCATTCTACAATGGTAAAGTCAAAACGTAGTTTTCTTGAAATCTAATGTCTTATTTTATTTATTGCCCACATAATTTTACAAAAAATAGCAAGGGTATGAAATAGGTGATACTTTCGTAAATGAAAATAACAAATTCTAAACAAACACATACTAATTGTATAGGTACAAATTTCTATCTCAATAATAACACAATTTAAAGCAAGTATCGTACAGTAGTTATTTTTTAACAAGGTCATAAAGTTTATATATGTTTTCTGTACATTTCACCAATTGCATTAACACATATTTTAGAATCCGAAAGTAAGATAACATATTCCAATATTGAGTAAAAGCTATTGTGATAAATTATTAATTTATTCTTTAGTTTAACTGTATTCATTAGATAGAATAGACATTTGGAATTAGGCTGTAATAAGGTTTTTCAGATTATAGACTTTATATTTTTTTCAGCTTAAAGTCATGTCTATTTGAAGCACCAATTAGACCTATGTTGTTTATACATTTACAGAAATATGAGTTCTTCACCTTCTTTAAAAAAATATTGAAGGTAATAAATTATGTCTATTGTAATAAAATATGTTTTATAGAATATAGTTTAATTATTTTGTATTCCCATGTTCCTTTGATGCTAATTCGGAGGCTTAAATTTAATAACTTATTTCTTTATGTGCTGATCCAAGTTTTTATTCATGTTCTTTGTTTGATGAGTCAGAAAAAATATAACGTTTACTTTTGTTCTTTTTTAAATTTATCTTATTACATCTTTATCTTTAAAATTTATCTTAATATATATTTTGGAATAAAACAAGTAATAAAATGTTAGTTTTAAGAAAGTAATACATACAAAATGCATGATATGTTTGTGTTTGCCTAACTGAACCGAATATGTTACATAAATACCTTTAATAGGTATGTTATATGGTATGGATTTCTTACATAAATGCCTCAACAATAGGCAAACGTGTGTCATCGCTTAAACAGTGGCTGAAGAAAGGATTGTAAACAATAATAATGCTAAACAAAGGTATTTATATAATACAAAATTACTATAGCCTATATTTTGTGAAAATCTTAAACTTTAACTAATTATGGTATTGTCAAATTTTATTTGTTTGACTTTTTTTATCATACAATACATTTATCTGGGCCATAGATGATCTAAATTAAAGACTGACTTTAATAAATATACTGCAAAAAGTAAAGGTACATATGTATTTTGAATTATGTATAGGCCTCATTTATTTAAAAAAAATTGCTATCAAGGAAGATTTTATAAAAACGAACTGATGTAGGCCTACATTAAAATCATTAAATGTTTCTTTTGTCAATGAAATTAGTGTATTGAATTAAAATGTTCTTTCTTTATGGTAGTAAAATGACTAATAAATGGTTGATTATTCCTTGGCAAATAAATATAACATATACAGCAATTAATTGGAGGATGTAATTATACGAATGAGAAAATGTAATGTCTTTCCTGTTTAAGCGTATTTTGGCAGATATTTTTTTCAAAATACGACAAATTTGAAAGCACTCTTTCCCATTTTAGATAATCATTCGGCAATAATTTGTATCTAGGTTATTTTTATTGACTGGAATAATTTTGTACTTTTAGTAGTCATTTTACCATTCTAATGGTCGTCATTTTAACGTTTTAGTGTAACGTCTATTTCCCGTTCTGGATCACGTCTTTTTAGCATGCTGGAAGAACGTATATTTGACGTTTTGAAATAACGACTTTTTATCGTTATGGAGTAACGTCTATTTCTCGTTATAGAACAACGTCTGTTTAACGTTGTACAGTAACGTCACATTTCCTAGTTTTCAACGAGTTTTTAGCTAAAATATGACGTCTTAAGATGACGAGAATCAAACGATGTATTTACGGCAACGCAACAACGAGTTTTAGACGTCTTTTTACCTAATCTTTAACTATTTTGCAACGTCTTTTTAACTATCTTATCGCTGTGACATTTGGGCGGAATATTGACGTACCGTTTAAACCGTTTCTTGACGTTTCGGCTAAACGTGTTTTCCACGGCAATATGACATGCTTGTGCTACGTGGGTAGGTAGGCCCTACAACCATATTATGTATATTCAAAACAAATATGGGTCACCAAAACCCAATATTGAGTTTCAATGTCCTTATTTATATAGGATACTGAACATTATATACAGGGGTGGTGAAAAGTCCCGGAACGGGTTAATATTTTTTTAACCGTTACAGATGGAATTATATAACTTGGCACACTGTTACTGGGCATAAAACACTATTTTACCACAATTTCAATGAGCCGCTACCACTTCGGGGGGACGGCCCAAAAGGAGTCAGGAGAAAATCTTAAATGAGAACGTAGGTTGATTTGTACATCAGGTCTAATTTATACCTTGCGCAAAGATTCGTGGCGGCTGAGAGGATGTAGTGCCATCTCGTCCAAGTGCTGTCTCGTCCAACATCCAATTTCCTAGAAAAGAGTGCCATCTCGTCCAGCTCAGTTTTGCAGTTGAATAAACACACTAATTAGTGCCATTTCGTCCACGTGAAAACTTGACAAGGGTTGAGGAACGCAACGCAGGTAGCCTGTGGTTGTGCGCCCTCGCCTAGCACCCTCACCCCTCTCCCACCCCTTTGCTTACATGTGGACACTGCCATTTTAAACCTCATTTGTATGATTGATCGGGAGGTGTGAACATCTGTAGGAATATGGAGTTTTCGACCACCATAAGAGGCCAACCTAGTCTTTTATATAACGCTTTCCTGTATACGAAGAAAAATGAAAAGAAGTGCGGAGAAATTGTGTGGCGGTGTGTAAATCGTACGAGTGTAAATCACATTATATAATTAAAATTGAAAAAAAACCTAAAAGGTTTGAACCTATAGTATGTAATCACAGTATGTTTGCTTTTTACTTAATCTGGCCGATAACAGTATGATTATATTTCGTTATTATCACTTTATATAATTAAAATTTAAAAAAAACCTAAAAGGTTCAACCTATAGTATTTAGTCACAGTATGTTTACTTTTCACTTAACCTGGCCGATAACAGTATGTTTGTACTTTAAAAACGTATGTACAAGTTTGTAGTTGAGTTGGCTAAACTGTTCGTTTCTACGAAGTGTATAAATACTATATTTATAAAGAAAAAGTTAAGGTTTGTGTATTTATAGTAGTTTCGATTGACAAGCTAAAGTAAACAAATACCTTGCTGTTTTACGCAAGGTATAGAAGACCCTTAATAAAAAGAATTAAACGTTCCAATAGTTTTCGTAGACCTGTCAAGTAAACAATAGCATAGGTTTTTGGACGAGATGGCACTAGTTGGCAGGTAGAGAACTAATCCCCCGCAATACGTTCGTGGAATTTGGACGAGATGGCACTTGGAAGAGATAGCTCCTGGACGAGATGGCACGACACCAATTAGGGGTAGGAACACCTCCCCGACCGTCCTAAGCTCTCAGCCGCCACGAATCTTTGGGCAAGGTATAGTAGAATACAATGCCGCAAATCCGCTTCAAAAGATTGACCCTAACAAAATGGCGGCCCTAAACGTGTTGAAATAAATCGACATAAAGTTGCTAATATCTCGAAAAGGAAGAGTTTTTAGAAAAAAATCAAGAGACAAAAAATGTTTATTTTAAAGTGCTTGCCCTAAAATATTGCTCCCAAATCGATTTCGTAATTTTTTTTTAATTTTCTAAGATGGAGGAGTAAGCTAAGTGCACAAAATCTTTGTAACAAAATTTGGCATATGTATTTTACTTTATTAAGCAAGCTTTTTAAGTAAATATTATACAATACATTAGATTTATGTTATATATAAGTTATTCATTTTTTTAAATAGAATATATGTAAATGAACAGAAAATAATAATGTAGGCTATGCCTGATCACTATCTACATAAAGTTTTAAAATAATTTGTGTTGCGATGAGTTAAAAATATAAACATTAGGCCTAAACATTGTTTTCACGAAGTAAGAAGCTATTTAATTTCAGTTAAATTGACTCACAATATTTTCATTTTAATAAAGTTTGTATTAAAAACATAGTCGATATTCAAACGGAAAATTTAAATTTGTTGTACTGTATAGTACCAATTTAGAAACACAATATTATGTATAATATATCAAAATATCAGGGAAAATCATTTGTTTGAACTGAGCTTTATAACGACATGTTATTTTGCAAAGAGTTTACAAATAGACCAGGCAAACTAGTACGATTTCGACCCGAATAAATAAATTTTTGCCTACAGCTCCGATTTGGATGCAGTTTTTGCATCGTGATCAGAAAAATACCAGGAAAAAGTCTACATACGGTATGACCAGTTTCGGGAGAAAGCGGACATGCATCGCGGGTGCATAAAGTGCATCTAAAGCCCCGTCCACACTTGCAGACTTGTCTGCGGAAACATTGTCGGCCGACTGTCTCTCCGGTGTTTTCTCTTGTCTCCGGAGACTGTCGGCGGACAGTCTGCCGACTGTCCGCCGACAATCGGCCGACTGTCCGCCGACAGTCTGTGTGTTTCTGGAGACAAAAGACAATGTTTTCTGTTTTCCAAACGAACGGGAAACACGCAGACTGTCGGCCGACTATCAAAATTCTTATATGCAAAATGTGCAAAATACTTTATACTGTAAAGTGATATTACTTTTTTTAAACATTTTATACTTTTGTAAAGAACGTATATAATTTTATTTTAACTTAAATAAGTGACTCATATATGCGTGTATTTTGATTTAATAAATTTGTAAATACAAATTTATATGTAATAATATTGTGTAGCTTAATGGTACACATTGTGTTTTAGTATTACCTAAGTGGAGGGGGCATTCCGGCCGTAGTATAGTGTGGCCTTAATGCAACCCTCAAACCCTCTGCTTCTAGTTGTCAGTAGAGAGTCAGATCGTGTGCATAGTGATCTGTTTACTGGTGATTTATTCCCACTGAAATATTTTTAGTGGATTTTTTGTTTTTATTAGTTAAAATGACCACGTGGAATCAAGAGTCGACGATGAAACTCATCGAGGAACTACATTCGCGTCCATTGTTGTGGGATGGATCTATTCCAGATTATAAAATAGATATGACATAGATGCAACTGTATCCTGCTTGTTAAAAAGTGTTCAAAATTGATATAATTAATACTTTAACAACTATTAGTTTGTACATAGATTTTCCCAATACACTTAAAACAGCAAACAATTATTTTTATATTTAAAAAATATTATGCAACGAAAAGTTATCCAACTACAGCTGAACATAAATTTTACCTGTTTTGTAAATTGTTATAAAAGCTTTCTTAAATCGATGATTAGTTTTCTTGACAAGTACAACATTGATTGTAGCATCTGAAATAAGTTGTATGACACGAAAAAATGTATGTACATAATATCGATAAAATTTAATTTAATACTACTATTAAATAATAACTACATAATATCGCCTCTTCCTTGGTAAATCAGCCACATGATTTAGAAAGATAAAGCACACACAAGCTAAAACCACATCCTCTTCAGTCTCCATGTCGTCAAACACTGGCTTTCTAGTGTGGACGCACAACAAGACGGAGACTCGAATTACAAACTGTGTCGGCCGACAGTCTGCAAACAGTCGGCCGATAGTCGGCAGACAGTCTGCAGACAGTCGGCCGACAGTCGGCCGATTGTTTGCATACACAGTCTGCAAGTGTGGACGAGGCTTTAAAGTGCATAATTTTTTGAAACCTCTAAAATGGATGAAAGGCCGCGAAAATCGGTACTTGGGGTTTTTGGGGTCGCTGATCTCATTTCTGACTGTGCGAAATGCCCCCGGTGCACCGTTGGGTTCTAGTGGGCGATGGGGGGAAATCTGTGAAGTTGCTAGTTGATAGAGACTTGAAAATTTCCTCTCGGGGGTTTTTGAGGGCGCTGATTTTAATTCTGATTATGAGAAACGCCCTCGATGCGCTGGGGGCTCCGAGGAATCGTGGCCAATGGGGGGGGGGGGGGAACGTAAGGTTTTGAAATATTTTGAGATGACGACATAACGGAATTGTAAGAATTCTTTAGGCACCAACTGCTCAAACCCATCAGGCGATATGGATGCCAGCGATGAAAATGAGGAAGAAGTCGACGATGATAATGGCGTCTTATAAACAATTTTGGAAATCAAGAATTGTGTACTTATATTTGAATTTTTTATTTTGTACATTACGTTTGTTGTATTTACTATTCCAGATTTTTGTTACTAGTACATAAGAAACAGAATTTTTGGATATTACTTTGCCTGGTATAAAATGATTTAAAAAGAAAATTATTTGCACTTGACCCATGAAAGTTTAATAATTAATTATTTATTTAGAAGTAGAATATATTTAACATATTTTATAGAGTGTAATAATTAAGTTTACATATCTGCGTTTACAGTCCATTCTTTACTTCTATTTGAGTATAATGACAAGTAATAGGCTACATTTTCAACTTAAGATATGTTTTTGTAGTTTTACCACAGTTAAAAAAACACACACATTCATGTCCGGCTGGCATTGTATATAATAAAAACCTAACTACTCTTTACTCACACACTAAAAAGACAACATGCTATATTTAACAGATAATAAATACGCTCCTGCCATCTATTGGCCATCTTTGGAGACCTTGGAGTTCATAACTATGCCGGCGCTGCATTGTGTACAGTTCTAGTACTGCGTCATTAAATCCTTCGCATGCGAAATCTGTATATACGGTACGTAAGCATCAGACAGAGGTTTTTTGCCGTATGAATCTAAATGACACATTCAGAATAATTTTCTGTTCATTATTAGGTACTCCAGTAATCCTATTACTCGCTTAACATTGCTCTTATGGGAGTTGAAATTCAAGATGGTGGCTGGGTCTGCGACCCTTAAGGAAAACGCTTGTTTTGACAGCGAGAAATGTAACAGAGCAGCGCCGTAACTACCGCCGGGGCAACAGGGGCAGTGCCCCGGGGCCACCGGCCCTATGGATCTACTTGGATTTCTATGGGTGAAATGTAAAAAAGTGTATTTTGGACGTAATTTGCTGATAAATCTATCCAAAACGACTTTATTGTTATAAAATATGAATTTTTAATGTGATTAATAAAAGATTTACTTAATACAAAGTTCTTTGAAGCCAGAGGGGCCCTAGACCCTTTTAGAAAAGATTCAGTACTTCACAGCGAAACCTAGTGAAGAAACTTCAAATATTCAAATACGTGTGTGTTTTGGGGGTGTAGAGCTCGGTTTTGCCCAAAAAAGAATCGCTAAAACAAAGAAGCACTTTGATGAATCGAGCGAGGATGAAAGGCTGCAAGAGCCAAGATCTTGCTTCAAAGTGACAGTCTTTTACCTCATGATAGGCACGTTATGGGGACAACTAGACGCACGATTTCAAGGAATGAAGTCAGTTTTTGGACAAAATTGTACATCCTGAATTTATTTTAAAATCAAGCGAAAATGACGTTAAAACGGAAGCCGTCAACTTCATAAAACTATTTCCTGATGAGTTTTCCTCGGCAAAAGTCAGAAAAAAGGAATTTTAATTTATGAACAAGATTCCAGTTTTGAATAGTAATGTAACTTATTGTGTTTTGCTTGTAACAATACATTTGCTTTCGTTTTGAACTTGTGTGATAATTTCAAATCATGTCCCACACTCACTTGTATTATTTTCTTTACAATAATTATCAAAACAAACTTTAAACCTTCTTTCCTTTACATATTTGAATATCAAAAGTTGAAACTAATTTAAGTTACTTGAAACTAATTATGGAAAAAATTACCAGTTCATTTAGCCTAAATTATGAGTGTCGTTATGTAGTAGCCTGAATGACAGAGGTAGATCGAGATAGAGGGTAAATAATGTTGCAAATCGTTCTTTGTTTCAATATATAATATTTTCAATTCAGTATCATGTGCAAAATAAAACACATAAGTACTACAAATGTGGTAAATTTTACTTCTAGAATGAATTAAAACAAGTTTTTGGGGGTTAATTTTCTAGTATTCTCCCCCAGACCCCCCTCGTGGGGGCCCCCAAAATTATCTTGCCCCAGGGTCCCCAAGTTTGTAGTTACGCCTCTATCACAGTGTCAACAACAATACGGGTCATTCGTGACAAGCCTTGGCGATAAAATCTGTGTAATACCATACGCTTGGTATGTTAAGCTAAAGTGGAAGCAATTGATTTGAATTATAAGTCCAGTATAAACGATCTATGTTCTCTTTGCAATTTACAGGAAAAAGAAAACTCTTTGACTTTGTAGTAAGATGCAAAATTTTATCTCATCTTAAATTGCGTTTGTTTTCAAGAATGGAACTAAACAAGAACGAATTTCAAAGTTATTTAAAAGGGAGGGTCTTGGAAAATATATTAAAACATTAAAGTTGCCCCCTTTACCCCCCCCCCCCCTTCAAAAGGGGGCAGTATTTTTAACCCCCCTTAAACACCAGAAAAAGTGTTATAATAGTTATGGTAGAGGTTTTAAGTTGATATAGAAATCCATTTAAATTATATCGAGGTGTTTGTTGTTAACCAAACATACTAACGTTATAAAGATCATTAATGTACTTTTACATTAAAAACTTTAGTTTTCTCTTTTTTAAAGTATATGTTTATAATTTATAAAAAAAAAATCATGATGTACATTGAATTATAATAAAGCAATTTTTTTATTATTATTATTGTTGAAGGTAAATTTAAAAACCAACCGAGTGAAATATGCATCGTACTAGAGCGAGTACCAAAGCTGATTCATATGTACCATCTCAGGTTTCAATTTTTCAGATATAAACACCCTAACGAGTGCAAAAAACCAATGAAAATTAAAACTTTTGTTTAATAAACTAAAATTGTTGTTCGAAATTTACGATTTTTACTGGGTGGCGGAGTTTTTTTTTTATTTAGGGGAACACAGTGGTGAGATTCTAGTCTACTACAGTTGGACCCTGCAACACAGTTTCGTAGGTTCGAACCTAGTTACTGGAATTCGTTTACGCTACTCCTACGTCTTCATTAGTCTAAAAACGGTATAGACTAAAGTCGTCGAGAAAAGAAAAGAAAAAACCGACACAATATGTAATTATATGCCAGGAGAAAATTCCAAAGTTTGCGGGAAATATTGGGGAAAAGAAAATGGTAGGGAAAAGTATGGGATTATTTTTCAATAATGTGATGAACATGTTGAAATTCTTGTAAAAACTCTTAAAGTACACAATATAGCACGTGCAGTGTTAAAAAATCTATTTAGAGAATTAAAAAAAAAAAAATTTAGAGGCAGGGCCCCCAGTGGAATAAATCTTCACTGGGATTTATTCCACGCAACATAGCCCAAAGCCCATACCCCCTTCAGCGCGTTGGAACCCCCACCACAGAAGTTTTAAAATATGGACAAAATTGTTGGGAAATGTGCCTGTCAACGTTCCTGCATTTAGTAAATGTGAGTGATTGTGGTGTTAATAAGTTGTTGAATATTCATAAAAATAAAGTATTGGTTTAATATTAAATTAAACCTGGCCTCATCAGTCTCTCTGGAATCCACTGTACAATTTATTTTCAGTAGTTTTACTTTATAATAAATTTTCAAACGTTTTTGTACCTAAACCAAATTCCAATATTTATATTAAATCTTGTGCATATCTAGCACCTACATTTTTTTAAACAGTATGCTAGAAAATATTAAATCATGTTCAAACAGACATAAATTCTCTAATTTGCTAGGTAATATTTCATCCGACACTTTTGTAAGACACTTATAACGGATCTGTGTTGTGTGTATGTATATAAGTAAATTTATAAAAGACTAGAAGTCTCATTTTTTTAAAGATTTAAATGTATATAGTAGTGTAGCTTTCGTAAAAAAATTTACGCAATTATAAAAATTCTGTGCGTTTAAAACGACCCGCAAGCACTTGTGTGGAAAGCTATGTTCCATTTTAAATTATATAACGACCCTTTAATGGTGAACATTACGTGTTTATACTTTTATGTGTTGTGTAATGCTTTGTGGTAATTGATTATCGTCTAGAATCTTCGTCTTCGTCAATGACATGGGATGTGTCGAAACTAGTAAGACGCAGTAGACGGAAATTAATAGGACTATTTGAAGGTTAGTAAATTCATAAAAAAAAGAATATATGTTCGGTAAATGAAAAATATTAATAAATATTATGTATTAATTAATAAGCAATGCAAATTAATCAGAGTTATGGATTTTTTAATGATTTATTAACTTCATACGACGTATTATTTACTGGTACTCACGGTTGACCTTGCATTATGGCTGAGCAATGCGCGCTTTCCGTGCTCTATCTAAAAAAAACGGTTAATCGTATAAAAAATGGTTTCAACAAAATTTGTAGAGAATTTTACTCTCTACAATTTTTATAATAGATTCAAATAGCATTGAAAGCGTAGGAGGCGACATATTTGCGAAAAACTAATTTTTGTGACCTTTGACCTTGAATATCTTAGGACCCGGACACGAGATTTTACGAGACTTCAGAAAAAACTTTAAGTATGGCAAAATAAAGGTTTATACGAGTTTACGCCTTATTATCTCTCAATCCGAGGTTGACCCTCTTTTTTGGCTTAAGTGACTGTAGTATAAACAAATTCTGAACTAAATTGAATGTACGTAGTAAAATAAAACGATCAACTCTAAGTTTCAAATAGTGACGTATAGCCTTCTTGAACAACTACAATATACTTTAATTGTAATTCTAAATTAGGCTGACGGGAACTTACTGTAACTGGACTGGAGAATATTAATTATAGCGAGGCCTACTTTGTTTCGTGCCTGTTCTCCCAGTTCCGGCATAACTGCTGTTTGTGTTCTAGCTAGATCAATAAAAGGGTTTACAAATAAATATTTGTTTAACAATCTGCTAAATACACGAGCTTAACTAATGTTTTTTTTCTAGTTTGAGTGTACACGACATCGAGTGCCATCGCATAAAAATCACGACCATCCATTAAGCGGGTTACACACTGAAGACTCGTGGCAAGTGGCGGCACGCCACGCGAAAACCAACCAATGCTTTTAAACGGAACCCTACTAGGCCCAAGCTAGCTGCGCGCGTGGCCTTCAGATCAGGCGGATGGGCTGGGATCAATGCGGGGGTACCTTTCTGAAAACATCCGCCACGCCGTAGTGCCGTGACTCACTCAAGCCATTTCCCTTCGCTTGCCCGATACACTGGTAGCATGTCAGCAGGACGGCTAATACACTGGTTGCCGCGCGCGCAGCTAGCTTGGGCCTACTGTAGAGCTGGATTTACACATGTAGTACTGTGCGCGTACTGTACCGCTACTGTGTCGCGACTGTCTTCGACCGTCTCGATTTACACATATGGTACTGTGCTCATACCGAACTGTTGTCGACGGGAAACGTAGTGTCTATCATCGATCAAGAAGAAGAGAACGTAATTGTTGCCTGCTGCTTATATGAAGTACCTAATTCACTGCCGATCTCTGTCCATAAATTAATTGTCTTTTATAAGTTATTGTCATAGTCTCTATGACGAACAAATAAAATTAATTTCTCTTAATTCATTTCAAAATTTAGCAGGTTGTCACAAATAAACAGAATAATAAATAAACAAATAACGCACAAAATTAAATTTATAAAGTAATTAAAGTAATATAGCACAAACATTAAATGAAATGTTGATTTGTAGCCGAATATCCCCACCCCCATTTCTAATCTGCTTCTTAGAACGGTCTACGGCAGTCTACGGCAGTCTATGGCAGTTTACAGCAGTCTCGGTCGGTCTAGACCAGTCTAGACTGTGGAGTACTGTGCGCCGACCGTGTCGGACTGTCGTCTGTCATGACCTTGAAGAATCGTTTTAGAAGCAGTCGAAGGGAGTACAGTCTGAGCACGGTACGCGCACAGTCCTACATGTGTAAATTGAAAACAGTCTGTCTATGTAATTCTAATGGGTTAGACCATTTTTAATTTGAAACAATGGCGACACGGTAGCGGTACAGTACGCGCACGGTATGCGCACAGTACTACATGTGTAAATCCAGCTTAGCAGTGGTGTGGCGCATCTTCCGTGCCTCGTGCTGAGCCACACGCATCTCGAGCCAACGCATGCGCAGATGCCACTCTCTGGCCTACATTTGTTTTGTTTCGTCAGTGCTTAGTTCTGAGTTGATTTGTGTTCCACTCAATTATTGTGAAAAGTTCCACTTATCGCGGTTCCTTTTTCCTTTTAAACTACTAAGCTACTTTTAAGCTATTGTCATCAATATTTAATCTTCAACGAATAATAGTGTGTTGAATTTAAAAAGCTCATATGGGATTCTGAAGCCCTTAATTTCCCTTTGGCGCAAGTAATGGAAATGTAAGTACTTTCCTTTTTCTTTGTGACTCTTAAAAATGTATATTTATTATGTAGGCGTGATAGGCTACCATTTTCACCCTTTGGGTGCAAGTAATCAAAGTTAGAGTCCTTATACATTTTCTTTTCATCACTCACTTCTTGTAAAACTAATATAGCAAATTTCAACTCTCTAACACCATGATAAAATATAAGAATTCATATATTTGTGCAGGGATGGCTATCACCGAGATAATATATGGGATACTACGCCTATATTGAGATTATAGGTCAATTAATATCGAGTTTCATTAAAATAACTTAAGTGATTAATAATATTAATAAGTCTAATAATATTGCAACAGTGATTATGTGATGAAAGAGTACTTCCATAACTCTAAGTTTTATTTATGGATGTAGATATGTATAACAAAAAGATAAACTCTACTTGGTACAATTCATTTATGTCATTTCCAAAATACAATAATGACAATAATTAGGCTTTTGTCAATATTTTTTTAATATCATCATACAAAAATAGGCTGAAATTAATTTTCTTTTACGCCTTTGTCTTACAACGACAAGAATATCATGAGTTTAATACAAGTGCTAGGTGCTGGCGTATCTAGTCTTCGAAGGCTCCCACAAGCACCCACTCAGAGGATAGACGGGCAGGGTGAACCTCTAACTATCAGCAGTGACACTACCCCCACGAGGCCAACCGCAATTAATTGCGAGGGTACTGGAGTTACCTCCAGTAGGGCCCCTCGCACACGTGGTACCAGTCTGCACTTCTGCTTAGAGGCCAAGACTCTGGTCTCTGGCCCGCCAAACGAATGGCTACGGTTTTGGATACACCTTCATGCCCACTGAACCACCCTGTGAATTCAGCGACACTCCAGATCTCCTGGAAGCCGTCCCATGCCCTACAAGAAGCACTGTTACCAGCACCTCAAGCAGGTCCTCGTTGGTGGCAAGGTTTCCCAAGCCCCGGCGAACGAGTAACCGGCAGGTTGCACTTACGCACATACCTTAAGCATCAATACCGAAGGGCGCCGCCCGTTACCCACATGCTTGCATGGACATGGGATTAGGTAGGCCCCTTCAGGTTTTAAGGGTTAGCACCGTGGGGTATAACACTAACCCGGTAGACGACAGCTAACAACAGGAACCACTCGTCTTATCTTGTTGAAATTTTTTACTATAATGATAATGGTCAGATATAAAGTAAGGCCATGTGGTGCCATTCCAGAGTGTAAGCTCCTTGCATCGTACTCGCGGATGCACTGGCACGACGCATGCAGCGTGCCTACGTGTGGCAGCCAAATACACGTTTAACAGGATATAATTTAGGGTGTAAAGAATTCGTTTTGTAAAAGTATAAAGAAAAACAACACAAGAAAACATTAATAAATCTTAAATTTACAAATAAATAATTATAAATAAATAAACAATAAATTACATTCAACTCTCAATAAGTAACAAAAATAAACAGCATGCAATTTTTATTGGATTAAGATTTCAATAACTATTTTAGATTACTCGTCCAAAGAATTGTCTTTTAAGGCCTAAAATCCACATTTCTTGGTGAACTAGGACAAAAACTAGTCAAATAACTAGAATTTAGACATCAAGGAAAAATATGGTCGATAAGTCGGCAATTGTTGAAAATGTTCAACACCTTCTTAAATATTGTTGGCTACGCATTTTACAATATGCTATTTGGATGTTATCATGCAAGGCTTCAACAAACGAAATTGATTTCTTTTTGTAATCAGCGAGTCACCATTTTAAAGTTTTAGATTATCATAAATAGTCTGAAGTGTAAAATGTCCCCTCTGTGTAAGTTTGTTTCATTTGACGTTTCACTCTCATGCCAGTTCGTCTCTTCTTTTGTTGATAAAGGCTCCGAATTCTAAACCTCCGTTGTATCCGTAATTCTCGTTAGCGTCCTAAACCAAAACAGAAAACAAATGTGGATCATTCAATTATTGTTAAAAAGATAATAGTGTTTCATCTAACATTATTGTTTTCGACTTTATCGGTCGCACAGTTCAAGCAGAAAAAGTTTGGTAAACGAATCCACAATTTTTTCTGGTTATTTTAAGGATTTTCGTCTACAAGGGGCCATGGGAGCCCATTTAATATTTTCTAGGGGGGGGGGCTAGACCGGGGTATGGGGCTTAACACGTTCACTGCTAAGGACGCACATATGAGCTTGCTACTGAACACTATGAGAAGCGGCCGACGCACACCGTATTGGGAGTATTTTCAATACACAATGCATTGCGTGCTTCGCACGCCAATTTTAAGCCTATGTGCTGTGGATGCACATGTGCGCCCGCTTTAAAATATTAGTGATTATTACGTTGAAAGTTTAAAAAAAAGAAAAAAGAATTAATTTCTACTCATTTAGACTATGAATATAAAAAATAAAAGGTCAGCTCCTAGCATAGCAAATACGAAATTTGCGTAGCAGTGAACGTGTTAAGGAGTACCCTCCTCTCCTTCGGCAAAAGGAGTCCAGGGATATTTTTGACCTCCTCAAGAAAACTTTTAAAATTTGGGAAGCCAATTTGGCTGTTCAGGTGAAATATTAACCCACACAGCATTGAGTCTGTACTTTTACACCGTCAGTGAATATACAAAGACCTATAACACGCCTAGGGGCCGCACCAAGTAGTGACCAGCACATTGAATATGCCCAGCAGCTCATGCTTGAACTCTTGTAAACAATGAAATAAGTAGCCTATATATAAAATCAAACGGCACATAACATTTAAAACTTATTTTAGTGCTAATCTCTTAAAGAAAAATACCTGACTATAATTAATTAATAATATACATATTTTCCTTTCTCTGGGAGCTAGGGGAGAGGGGGGCCGTGGCCTACCTCTGCCCCTAGGTATGGGCGCCCATGTAAGGGGCTGAGAAAAATTATAAATAATAAACGAGCGAACAATCAAAATTTAATTACACAATAACTCTCAGCACCGTTTCGACAAGCATAACGAACGTAACTGTAGAATATTTATGACCGTTAAAAATGCTACGCTGGTTGCTTTCAAAATTAATTGACTTGTGGCAGTTACAAGGACACATACATAATACAGTAGATTCAAACAGGTAAAGTCTCATATTTACTTTAGAGCATTATTTTAGCAACAGGAAGATGTTTGCTCCCCTCTCGAAACACACTCACCACAAGGCCACGGAGAAGTTCTGCGTTCTCCTCTTCTCCTCTCTATCATTACATACATAAAGTACCAATTTTTTATTTTCTGTTTTATTATATTACAGAATTAAAACGGAATACACTTGTTTCTGTAATTTTATACTTAATAAAAGCTTATTTTTAACGACCTTTGTGCCTCGATAATACCTCAAATTATTTACTAAAAAAACGTGATTTTTACAAAAAATGTGTACATATTTTATACAAGTATTATTCAATTTACTTCATTTCAAGTCTCACGATCAACATCAACTAGGTGGGATAACCAAAAACCTTTAATAACATTTATTAAGTTTATTTAAACGAACATTTTGCTGTTTTAAAATACATTTTTCTGATTTGATTTATACATTAAAATAAATAAAATTATACATTTTTTAGAGGGATTAGTGCACTTTAAAGTACACATCTCAAGCTTCAAAACAATTACTAATAGTGATCTGATAACGTACTTTAAACTGATTTTATACCTTGTTGAAGTTAAGAATACAATTAGAAAACTGTCATATTCTCAAAATATCGACATTTTGAGATTGTATATAATTTAAATACAAATTTGATATTTAAAAAAAAATCTTTTTTACATTACGTGAAGGATAAATTGTGAGAGTTTAAAATATGGATCAGCCAACTGAAAGCAGTGGGAGCATTTTGTCTAGTTTAATTTTAAAAAATGTAGAAGCTCCAATTTCTGTACATACTGTACTTATTCAAAGACCTTTTTCACTTAAAAATACAAATTTACAGTAATATTACTCTTTCATTTGCAATTGGTTTCATTAAATTGCATCATTTAGTTAAAAAGTTATAACAAAAAACCGAGTGGTAATTTTTTGAGCTATAAACAAATAATTCTACAGCCCACATTTTTTATTTTAGGGAAATCTTTGTATAGGATTTTTATGTGAAATTTTCTGTACTTTCCAAAAATGAAGTTATTTTTTAAATAATATTTGTAAAAAAAATCAGCTATTTTACAACTTAATTTGTTTATAAAAAAACTTATAACCATTTTTGGTGGAGAAGATTTTATATGCAATTTGTAATTTGTATCTAAATAAGATTTTAACAAGTTCTCTAGGGACAAATGTTTTCTTAAGCAAAATCTAGATTCAATCCCCTATAAGCTTAGTGCGAGACAGTGGGTCCACCGGACATGGTTTTATTAAATGTGTTTTGTGATTATTGTTTTAAATGTTTGTTAATGTGTTTTTAAGTGTTCGATGACAACGGAGGATATTCTCCAATAGCATGATAATGGCTGAATAGCCGAAACGGTTGTCGTTTTAACAAGGCAAGTAGTAAAATAATGTTAATTTATAACAGTAGCCTAGTCGGAATGGCGATAAACAAAATAAATAATCAATTTGGATTTAATTAATTTTTACTTAACATAAAATATTATTGTCACGGGGTTTTCCAGGTCTGCCAATTTTATTCTACATTTTACTAATAATGAAGAAAATCTGTGCACATTTGAAGATTAAAAAAAGTTGAGTATATTTTTGGTTGAAAGAATGAAGAAACAAATACAGAGTGGATAACCCTGTGATCGTGCTGACAGATTTCCGATTTCAGGACAAACTATTCTGGCCAACCCAATAGTTTTAGGATAAAGTAGTTTGGCCTTGGAAATATCGATTGAAAACAAGCCTTGTTCAACTTGTTTAACAATATGATACAGACCTAATAGAAATAAATAGTCTGACTTTTACTTACAATTTCAAACTACAAATACTTATATATTATAAATTTAAACATGAGAAACTAGTTTATCTTGGGGCTCTTGGGATAAACTAGTTAGTCCTGAGAAAACCTAGGCCAATCTGGTTTGGACTAATATAAGGATTAGTTTGGTCTAAAATTGGGTTTGGCCGATAACATATATATCCATATAAAAGGCAGCTTTTGAAAATGGTTTTAGGGCTTAATAACCAAACTGACAATAAGTGTTATATGCTCTTATATTGACACTACTTAGAAAGTAAAAACGTGGTTTTAAATAAGGAAGATTATTTCTAAAACTGGGACAATTAAATTCTCTGTATCAAAGTCCTTTGTTTTTGGAAAACAACTTTTTTGTGGAATAAATAATAATTTCAAGGCCAATTGAAATTTAAAAATATATAGTACTTGTATTTATTCCAAATAGTACAGCCTAAAATATTTTAATACTAATTTGCAATTTAACATAACCTGAATGCCAATTATAATATTGTTAATATTTACAAGATAAATAAAATAACAAGTAACTTAATAATCTGTGACTGAGGCTTAAATACTGCAATTCCTCATGTTCTCAAATTAATAATTCGTTTTGGGAAGGGTCCTTATTTTGCTGTTGACAGCTAATGTGATTATAAATGGTTGTAAAGAGGCGGAACTAAAATATCTACAATTCCAATCTTACCTGTTTACTTTCCGACACCTTGGCAGTAAGTGCTGTGTACAGAAAGTTAACAGCGAGCAGGATCAAGGCTAGTTTACCCATGCCTATCGCTTTGATGACAAGAAGTTTTAGCTTCAAGACTATTAAAGGTATTAACGCTGATTGGATTAAAATTGGAATCAGAAGCAAAGGCAATATCTTCTTAAGAAGCTTTTTCTTCTTTATCTTTTTCTTCTTCTGTTTGTTCCCATGGCCTCTGCTTAGTTCTAAAAAGTGTAACAAAAATACAAGTTTAGCTTTATTAAAACTCCAAAATAAATATTCTATTTATTTCTTACACATTTGCTACTCAAATTTAATTTTAAACTTAACATTCTTGTTATTAAATTGTTTAAGTACTGTATTTAATTATGTGTATAATGAACACTGCACTGTGTGGGGTCTTTACAGAATCCCATATTTTTTATTATTTTTGTTGTTTTTTTTTTTTTTTTATAAGGCCAAAACCCTGAGCGGTTATCATCACCTACAGATTCGTTCACAAATAAGGAGAATAGCAATGTACTAATACAGCCTTGTCTTAAAGCCATATTGGTTTCAAAACAGTTCGTTACACCCGCATTACACCTCACCCCCGATGTTGTATCTTTGTAAAGATCTTTTATAATATTCAGCATATGAGAAGTAACACCCAAATACGATAGTTTAAAATACAGCGTCTTTCTGACAATAGTATCAAAAGCAGCGGAAAAATCTACAAAAATACAACACAGTTTCTCCTGCTTCTTTGACAGTTGCAACTGAATCATACTGGTTGAGTTATCTTTCTAAAGCCGGCTTGAAATTCACTAATTATCTGTTGACTGTAGTACACAATTGCTTAATCGATTGAGCAAACTAGCAAACACTTTCACTATACAATCTATAAATGACAGACCTCTGTAATTTTGCACACAATTAACACCATCTTTTTTATGCAACGGAAAAATTATAGATTTTTTAAAACTTTCTGGAACGTATTACTCTTTATATATTTTATGTAAAATAGACAATAGTTTTGAAATTAATTCCCCTGGGCCGTTAAAAAAAACCATACGTACTCTGCCGATGCCTTCCCATCTTTCAATTTTACTAAAAACGTTTGCAATTCTTGCTGGTCGAATTGCTTGTCGAGGATAGTTGTCCAAAATATACGGTTCAGTATAAGAAATATCCTGGGTACAATATGAGGTTCAAAAGAATTTTTAAATACTCCACCCATTCGACACAGCTAATATTTCCAGATATGTTTTTCATATTTTTTTAACTTTTCATGGCATTCTAAAATTGTTTTGCATCTTTAACTTTCCACAATCTAGTTACAACATATTTGTAATGAAGTTTAAGTTTAGTTCTGCATAACGATTTAAAGTTTTTATTTGCCTCTAAATACGCGACTTAACCATAATTGAATTTGTTTTGCGGAACAGCTTTAAGAGTTTAAAGGCTCGCTGCCTTGATGCCAGACATTCGAAATCAAACAATTGTTAAATTGTTGTTTTTTGTTTACCGTATTATTATTGTTTTTACTCGGTTTAAATTATAAATAGTAGATGATGGTAAATGGTAGATAAATAAATAAATGGTAGATGATCCGATCCTGCAAGATTTATAACTTCAAAATCATTTACTAATTCTAAACAACTTAATGATAAAACTGCAAAGTTAATTACAGAATTGCCCATCTTCCCAATAAAAGTAAATTCTACTTTGAGTTCTGCCATTCAAAACTACTAATCCAAAATTTTGAAATAGTTCTAGAAGTTTACGCCCCTTGTATTTAATAGCTTGTTTTTCGATTTTCTGACCTCTCTAATTGTACTAGTTGCATTAAGATTATACATATCAGAATTGTTTTGTTTATTAGATATTCGGCCATTAAAATTCCCGATTATTATTAAATTTTGCTCTGAATGCAAATGAACAAAATTACATACATTTTCAAAGCTGTTCTCCCATTTGTTATAATTTAAATAAATTGGCAAAACCGACAAGCACTCTTCATTATTGCAGTTTTTAATTATTTCAATGAATTTAATGTTACGTTTGCATACAAAAATAACTTCTTTGGTAAAAAAGGAGTGTAAATTTACACAACAAACAATACATCCCTCCCAACAAATTGGCCTTCCAAAATTAGCATTCCTTTCTGCAAAACTAAAAAAAAAATTTTAAAGTTAGGAAGTTTTTAACAATAAACTTTTCATCATGTTCAGAAATAAATGTTTCTCATAACACAATTAAATCATAGTCATTCAGTAAATGAAAAAAGTCCACATACATTATAAGACAATATTTGAAAATTGCTATCTGTCTGGAGCACTATATTGTCTACTTATGACATTTAAGGTAGTATCTATACATATAAAAGCGAAATACCACTCACTCACTCACTCACTCACTCACTCACTCACTCACTCACTGACTCACTCATCACGATTTCTCAAAAACTACCGAACGGATTGAAATGAAATTTGGTATGTAGCTTCCTCTAGGGCCATAGGTGCTCACTAAGAAAGGGTTTGAAAAAATTCGAAATTTTTGGGGGGTTTGGGGGATCAAAGTTGTTAAATCACGATTTCTTCAAAACTACCGAACGGATTGGAATGAAATTTGGTATGTAGCTTCCTCTAGCGCCATAAGTGTTCACTAAAAAAGGGGTTTTAAAAAATTGGGAATTTTAAGGGGTTTGGGGGGTAAAAATTACTAAATCACGATTTCTCCAAAATTACCGAACAGATTGGAATGAAATTTGGTATATAGCTTCCTCTAGGGCCATAGGTGCTCATTAAGAAAGGGTATGAAAAATTTCGAAATTTTAGTAGGGGTTTGGGGGGATCAAAGTTACTAAAATCATAATTTCAGATATTTTATTATTATGACAATAGTGCTTTTATTATTTAAGATCTATATATATAAAAAAGCCAAATACCACTCACTGACTGAACACTTACTGAATACAATTACTTTAAAAAGACTGAAAATACCAACAACCACGGGCAACGCCGTACGGGTCAGCTAGTAATATATATATACTAGCTGACCCATGCGAATATTTCGCTAGTTATAGGAGTAGGCCTACTTACCTGATTTAATACATTGATTTAATGAAGTATTATTTATTTACGTTGGTTTAATTTGATTGATTTGTGTGTTAGATTACACTTGCATATAGAATGTAAGCAATCTAACTAACAGCTGTCATGTTAGTTAAATAGTTGTTAATATTTAGAATTCATTTTTCTTTGTATCCACGTCACTGATTTAATAAAAGGATAATATGTCCGTCTATGTGACTTTTTTTGTAATACAAGTAGTTTACTTACTTTACATATATTGTTGGCTGACGCGTTTCGGAACTACTAGTTCCATCTTCAGAATATCGCTCTATTGTGGTCGTTAATACATTGAAATACATACATTATAGTACAACACAACACATATACACGCGTACAATAACACAATATCACAAATAATACAACCGCGTGTGCACACCATCGAATACTTTTAACTACTGACGATACGCGGGATCTCTGACTTGTAGTAGCGCTTACTTTTTGCATTTCATATCAATATTCCTAGCAAAGTCATACAAGAATTTGGACTTAAAGTTCAATTGATCATTTAACGTATGTTCTGGACTTTTTAACTGCGCTTTATATACTTCGCATGTTGATGACACGTTCGTTATATTCAATGGAACGTTTAGACAGATCGAAAATCTGAAAAAGACATGAACCATATCAACAGTCAAATCCAGTTCACCTTCGAATTGGAGTTGGATGGAGAGAATGTTTAATTTTGTAGATCTTACGGTGATTAGAACAGACGTACTCCAACACAGGATTTTCAGAAAACCCACAACTACTGTTTCCACGATTCATGCGGAATCCCATCATCCAATTGCGCAAAAAATGGCTGCTTTCAATAGTTCTGTTTTATACACAGATTAATATCAATACCACTCAGTAAGGAAGATTTTCATAATGAACTGAATACCATGAAATACTTAAAAAATACACAAGGGATAAGGAGAAACCACTGAAAGAACGGGAGAAAAAGACCTTCAGATCCACTGAATATGGGGTTATCCTACCTAACATCCTAAGCAACACACTGAGGAAGATAGATGTAACCATGTCGTTTCGCACTTCTAACAACATTAAAAGCATTACTAAATAAAAAAATAAAAAACACCGTTGGAACATAAGTCAGGGATTTATAGGATCAATTGTAACGAATGTGAGTGTTTTTATATTGGTCAGAAAGGGAGCCCAGTCAACGAATGATTCTAGAAGGAAAGTCAACAAGCGGAAAGACCAAATATGGTACATTGTTTGGGGTACCTAGTAGTATAACATACTAAAAGTCCTTGACCCTAGCATTCCTAAGGTTTACTGAGGAACTGACTTCGATGTTCTCATTCCTTTCACGCCTTCTTTACCTGACAACTCAATGGATATTAGTGTGGAGGAAATACAGTCAGCTTCCCAATCCCAGGTTTCAGACGATGGTCTCCAAATTTCTCAACTTCCAACCAAATCAGAACAGTGTACATCATCATCTGATGCAGTTCTGTCGCATCCAGAACAAATACCAAAAAAAACGAGGTCAAAAAAGACGAAAGCGTTTTTCTAATACAAATCGCGTAAAAGCACATAGGCAGCGCTAAAAAAATTCACTGTCTCAAAATACACACAGAATCAGCTAAAATACTTTAAGATGTAACATTTGCTGTAGGTAACTATATTATTGCAATAGCGAACATTGTCCTGTCAGCTAGTAGTATATATAGACAAGTAAGCGCGTGGAGAGGGAATAGACGATACATAATATATAATAATACGTTATTATAATATTATAATAATTATTATTATAATTATCCCTTACATATTGAATTATTCTTAGAATTATATGTAGAGACATACACTAATACCTCACTCAAAATCATTAGTCACTAAATAAATACTGCTTACACTACAGTATAATGATTATTATTTTTCGTATACTCATTATAATTATAGTATTATTACATAATAATATTATTATTATAATAATATTATTATTATAATAATATTACAATATTATAATTATTATATTATAACTATGCAATTTCAAAATATGATATAATATTTTTGATAATATATTGACTCGTGTAATTTGTTGACCTTTATTCTCCTCTAATATTAATACTGAAAAAAATATAAATCGGTCACAGAAGTTATCACTTCCAACGTGTGGTCTTAAGCACACCCAATGTTTTTAAAAAAATTAGTACCCTTAACAACCTACTTCCTAATAATAACTAATATACAAAGTTTTGTTAATCTATTTCCAGTAAAAAAAATATGAAGGGGTTAAAGGGACATTATGAACACTGTATAAACATTGAATAGAATCGCAAAACATCTCGCTGATGCATTCTATACGCGTTGTTTTAAAGCAATATATCAAATCAAATCTGAACATTTATAATTAATCACTTTAAAATTATTTAATTTTTGAAAGCTCACATTTCGTGGGCAAATACAAACCAATATTAAAAGTGTAATATAACAATTAAAATTAAATAATAATAATACTAGCCTATAAATCATACCTGGTAATAATTTAATTTAATATGCTGAGGTACAAAATTGAGATTTTAAGCAGTTAAGACTTGAGGCAAAAGGCTTTTATACATGTCAACGCCACTGGACAGTATTTTGCTGAAAACAATTTGTTAATAAGTCCGCATAAAACTAAGTGCATACACTTCAGTAGAAAGCACTGCTCAAATCAGACACCAAGTGTCATTCTAGGTGATGGTATAAGATACTTGAAGAAATGCAAGCGGTAAAATGGTTAGGTCTTCTAATTGATAACAAGATTAACTTGTATAATTACTTTATCAGTATTAGTGCAAAAATCAGCTCAGGTATATTTGCAATGAGAAATTTTGAACATATACTGCGGTACTTCGACACTTTTACAGCTTATTATGGGCTAGTGTATCATTATCTGAACTGTGGTTTTCTTTTTTGTGGAACTCATCAGTTTAGAATATAAAAAGAGCGTTACTTCGGTCGCATTAAAATACCGAAGTATTGAAATCATGCGATAATATTGTGTGTATCTGTCTGACTGTTAACACGATTATGCACTCACAGACGTCGCGTAGTAGAAAACTGCTGGTGGTGCCAAAATATGTAATTTTATTGCGGAGAGTTGAAAAGCTTTTGAACTTTCTAGCGTGAGTCGTAGCGCGCTGGGGTCACGTTTTTGGGACAACATTTTGAAAATACAGTGTGGGGTATCGTTTAATAAGTTTTTGGGTACGGGAAAACAGATTTTGACAGTTAAAAATTCGTAGCTCATCGGGGTCACGTTTTTGGAGTAAATATTTTGAAAATACACTGTGGGGTATTGTTTTATATGTTTCGGGTATGGGAAAACCGATTTTGACAGTTAAAGAATCGTAGATCGTCGGGGTCACTTTTTTGGGTTCAACATTTTTTTAAATACAGTGTGGGATATTGTTTTGTATATTTTTGGATAGGGGAAAACAAATGTTTACAGTTAAAGAGTCGTAGCGCGTCGGGATAACATTTTCGGGTCAACATTTTAAAAACACAGTGTAGGGTATCGTTTTATATGTTTTTGGGTACGGGAAACTCGATTTTGACAGTTATGTCAAAAAAAAAAAAAAAAACACGAGCCGAAGTCTCGAAAAAGTGTTGCATCTTTTCATCTTGTTCGTCTAGCAAGAAAGAGTCAAAAGGGACCAAAAAAAACACACGAAGTTGTAAAAATTCTTCCAAGAAGTTCGGAACACTACTTTTACTTACGTACTTAAAGCGCTTTTTTAAAATTCAATTGTGATCATGCCCAAAATTAAGATATATTCGACTACAGCTCCAGGCTAGCTTGCGAGTATTGTGCCGGAAAGCACAGGTTAAATTTATACTGTAATCTTGCCCTATGATCTTGCAAAATGGATTCAGAGTTGAATTGTCAACGGTTATACACACTTATTAGTCCAGGGCTTATCTTACCGCTAGACAATTGTTTCTCATTAGATTTTTGAAGTGTGAACCACGCACCACGCCCAAATAATTTGTATACATGTGTGTATATGGTTTTCTTGTTGCTGGGGGTGAATCGGATTTTACCGTCACGAATTTCACCATGCATTTTGTGAAACGCTCTATTCCATTTGTTTGAAAAAAGTTTTGGTCTTGCCGAGATTTGAACCAGCCGAGTCCATCACCATATACTAGCGCCACGTTAGGCCACGATCGTATTGCAAATTTAGAATATTTGAGTTGGGTATATAAGTGTAACAGATTGTCCTACATCATAGGCTTAATCTGTTAATGTTAATACAATGTATAGTTTAATTAGTAATACCTCGGAAATGGACATTGTGCTTCCTCATTTCGTAAGTTGTGTTAAAAATTTTACACTTCTCCCGTGTGGTGTTAAGCACACAATTACATGTTTTTTGCACAATCTTACGCAAAAACAGTCCCTGATATCATATCTACATGTTGCCATGCGGCATCGGCAACGGCGGTCAAGCATTTTTAAACATTTAAAATTAGGTCTCTTGCAACTTTTCCCTAAAATTTATCGTCTTCGAGATATCAATTATTTTACATCAATTATGTTTTCAGAATATGAGAAATTGAATATACAAATCTCTCAAGTCGTTGGTGGTAAAACCAATAAATTATATTATTAATAGGCTAGTATAGTTTTCTCCAATCAACTCACGGAAAGTTTTACTGTAGGGCCTATATGGAATAAACTAATATTTAAAAATGTCCGACTTTAGGTCTTTTTTCTCTTTTTGCATCAAACAGGTTATTTACAGATTTACTCGTAGACAGAGGTCAGCTGATCTCTTCCGCGTACGTTATTCGCCCATCGTTATGTTAATATCCGATTTCGGGAGTTGTAATGAAATTTTACTCATGCTGTTTTCGGACAGAATGAACTGCACATAATATAAGTTTTGCGATATCCAAACGTAATAAAATCGTGTCTGGCTGTCTGTGACGTCACAATTGAGAACGGCTGAACGTATAAAACTTTAGTTTGAGCCAAAGTTGTGACGTCATTAGAGACCAAAGACGACTATTTCGCCCTCTTTTTGGCACGTTTCTGCTTATAACTCTAGACTGATAGCGCTTATATTCAATTTGAGATACTCATTGGATTCAGCTCACCAAGATCTTTCAAACGGCCGCTGAGCTGATTCCGAGGGCCGCATAAAAAAATTTGCGTTTTTCTTTTTTGTTTACCGACTTTTTAAACAGCTGTAGCTTTTCAGCAGTAGGTTTCAGAAAAAATCTGAGACCACCTTGGAGATTGAAAATGTAAATTTCTACAACTTGCTTAATTGACATTTTTTCTTCGATGCCTCATCTAAGGGGTCAAAAATACTAAAAACGTTTGGTTGTTTTGCTGTAACGTATTTTTAGGCGTAACTTTTGAAACGTTTATCGGAAATAAGTAGCGTGTGAATGTCTACAATGTTTATTCAATGTATTTTTTTATTTTCGAGCTTCAGATTTATTCAATAAACAAATTCAGTAAACGTTTTAGTTACGAGATTTTGTGTTAAAGTTTTATTTCTATCAAGATACCTGAGCGAAGGAGGTCGTAAAACATTAAAATTTATTACACGAAACACAATGCAGCACATTTAAAGACAGTACGTTCATTACCGGTATAATAAAGTAATTCGCAGTCCTAATTGGTTTTTGTCTGAAAAACTCTTGTAATCGATACATAAAGTTATATTACCATATGAAATAGAAAGTACATAAACAAACATGTTAATCAAATATTTTATGAATTAATAAAACAGATAATATAAATATAAATATTTACACGGGTTAATCAGTGTCCCACGAAGAGGTACGCTTTTGGTTTTCTATTACTTGCTCATTCCTCCAACGATCATTTTGAAACATTACAGACATTATTATAAAGGTACCAACAATTTTCTGTGAAATTTACAACTCACCGATGATCATAGAAACAAAATGGCGACCGAAAGAAAAAAGAGTTGTTGAAATAAAGTACAGTACTGCTTTTGTTAGGTTTGGAAAATAAAATTTGATCCCAACAAATTTTTCTTTTAAAACAATCTAAAAATCAATAACAATTTGATTATAAAACTAACTTATTTAAACTGTAACCCATCCACAGCGACACATGATAACAACGCCAAACAAAAGACTTGAACGCTCTTGATAAGAAATTCCTTGGTATCCCGAGAATAGATCAGTCAATAGAGCAAAATAAAAGGCTAATTTTGCTATTGAATTTAACAACAGTCGACATCCACAGTGATTTTAAGGGTCTGCTGTAGTGGCGGCCATCTTGGATTTTTATCCCATAAGAGCAATGTTAAATTTCAAACCATTTATTATTTTATTTTTTATCATAAAATTGTTTGCAAGGTCACATTTAAGAACAGTCACAATACGCATCCGTTTTGAATTTAGTTTTTTTTAAATGCTTTTGATTTGTTATGTAATTGACATTTTGTAAGTACAAAGATTGAATTTTTTCCTAACACAATAAAAAATTAATAATTAAAAATAATTTGTAAGCCGGATACGAAATTTTATAAAGAATATTCAGTTTTTTTGCAACACTCAATTACAAAAGATAGACTTATGGTTTGAAATGAGGCAATGTCAAAGCGTTCAGCTGCAAAAAATTGCACTGTTTAGATAGGGATATAGTGAGAAGCGCTTTCGTTTCCGGTTGCTTTCTCGTTTACTGGAGCAGACCCTTGATGGTATAGCACATAGGTATGTAAAATACAAAAACTATCAGGCAATGAGCTTTTGCGCATTTTTTATAAACAAAAATAACAATAAATTAGGACTTTTGGGGTTTCTCGTTCATATTATAAAATGTTATGAATATGTCACGATACTTCCAATAGGACATTTATAGAGAGTTAAAAAACCTACAATCGGACCATTTTTCAAAGATAAAAGTAGAAAAAACGCTTAAAAACTAATATTCTTCAAAAATGCATATCTTTGTTAATTTACAATATTAAGGGCAGATCTTTCGGAAAATGATTGTTTATTATGTGTACTTCAAACAGGCGGAAGATGAAATTTGTCGCATTAATAGTTTTAAACAATTACAGTATAAACAAATTAGATCATTATCTTGCATAATGAGCCATATTAACCTGAATGTAAATTTACCAAACCGGAATGTATATATTAAAACCTATAATTCGTACATCTTCCATTTTTCAATAAGGTTGATAAAGTATGATAAAAATGCTTCCGAACAGCGGGAAACGCACAATGTCGCGACCGACCGACGCTGACGGCGAGTAAGGCAGTGGTAGTGGGGGAACCAACTGTGGAGAAGAAAACGTTAGGCTACGCGTTGATCCGTAGTTGAATTGAAGGATAATAGTTATGTTCAACCCGGCATCATAAACCAAAACAGTAAACATAACAATATCGTATGTACATAAATTATTCTGTTATTATCTTTATGTTATTATGACACGTTTGTTTTTATATAAAACATGTTTTGGATTCCAAAGACATTCATTTTGTTTAAACTCCTGAATAAATTTAATTGTTGTTTCTTCATTCCACTTTTTTGACATTTTGAACATTTTAACTTAATCTATTAAACTTAATAAACTCAATAAACTAATTAAACACAACATTATATTATTAGCCCAGCAGTCAGGTCTTTTACCTGGACACAATGTTAATGACATTTTGGGGTGTTGTTTGGGGATGTATAAGGATGTAGTATACGAGTTTTCCACCTAAATTTCCTTGTGGAAATTTCAGGGGGGCCAAAAAACCGCGATTTTTTCGAACTTCTTTCTGTTTTTTGCCTACGGTATTCGCCCATCGTTATGTTAATATCCGATTTCGGGAGTTGTAATAAAATTTTACTCGTGCTGTTTTCGGACAGAATGAACTGGATATAATATAAGTTTTGCGATATCCAAACGTAATAAAATCGTGTCTGGCTGTCTGTGACGTCACAATTGAGAATGACTGAACGTATACAGCTTTAGTTTGAGCCATTAGACGGGGCGTTTCTTCGGGAAGTTTTTTTCGGGAGTTTTTTAAGTTTTTTGCCTATAACTCAAAAATTATGCGTCTCAGGGAAAAAATTTTCTAATAAAAAGTTAAAGAGCATTAAATTCCTTCAAGATTCACTGGTCAAACATATTTGTCGGCCAAATAGTTACCGAGGTACAGCCTTCTAAAGTTAGGCTAAATTTTGTAAAATGTAAACATTCAGTAAAAAATGCATGTCTTTGGCCCGTAACTTTCGATTTTCAACATATCAGTGTATATTATGTATACCCCTTACCTCTTAACACCCACCCCTCCTAGACCCCCTTCCCCACCATTATTTATGGAGATATACCTAATAATATGCATTCATAAGTAGGCATATTATAGGCCAATAAGTAATAAGTTTTTTAATCACAACACCAAACCATATTAAGAAGTATTGGAAATATTTTTTCCGTAAGACGCGTAGTTTTCGAGTTGTAGGCAAAAAAAAAAGAAAGAAGTCCGAAAAAATCGCGGTTTTTTGGCCCACTTGAACATTTCACAAGGAAATTTAGGTGGAAACTCTTATACTACATCCTTATACATCCCCAAACAACAGTATACATAATATACACTGATATGTTGAAAATCTAAATATAGTTGTGTTAGGATTAATAGTGTAGGATTAGGAATTATTTAATAATTACATGTAATAAAGAGTAGTTTAAGATTTATAAGTCCCAAGGCGAGAACACAGAATATAGAACATGGTTGGGTAAGACTGTAAAATATTGTGTAAGTGCTGACAGAAGCTAGGCATACTTTAAAGATCTAGTTATGTCAACTCAGTTCACTATAAAAGGGCCCTACTGACCTAGATACGGGGCCAGATAGTTTTGGAAGACGGCCGGGAGCCCTGTTGATGGGACAGGGCAGTGTTTGGGGAAAGATATACGGTGTAGGCCGAAGCCTATAGTATTCGACGGATCCAGCTGAAACATACTTGGGGAGTACTGGTACAGAAGGTAGGCAAACAGACTGTCTAATATTCATATTTTAAGAATTGTGTTTTGGTCATTGCTATTGTGAGTGTTTCGTCTTGGGATATAATTAATAGTAATTATAGATAGAATCAAGGTAATTGATATTTAATGTAAAGTCAGTTAGGGTTGTTATTTAATGTAAAGTCAGTAGTGTTGTTATTTAATGTAAAGTCAGTAGTGTTGTTATTCAGTGTAAAGTCAGTAGATGTTGTTATTTGATGTAAAGTCAGTTAGGTATTGTAGTTGTTTGTTAATTGTTAAAATAGTGTCATTATACCACTGAACCACTCAATTATAAAATATAAAAATTGCAAGGTATATGAATTGGTTGATTTCTATTATTATAATCCTTGAACCTTATAGTGATTCATAATTTTAAACCCTGAACTTGAACCATAGATTTCCACCCCTAACAGGGGCCAAATACATGAATTTTTTAGTGAATGTGTACATTCTAAGAAATGTTGCCTAACTTTAGAAGGCTGTACCTCGGTAACTATTAGGCCGAAACATATTTTTGACCAGTGAATCTGGAAGGAAATTTAATGTTCTTTAACTTTTTATTGGAAATATTTTTCCGTAAGACGCGTAGTTTTCGAGTTGTAGGTAAAAAACCGAAAGAAGTCCGGAAAAATCGCGGTTTTTTGGCCCCCCTGAAATTTCCACAAGGACATTTAGGTGGAAAACTCGTATACTACATCCGTATACCCCAAACAACACACAAAAATTTCATTAACTTTGGAATTGTGTCCAGGTACCCCCCAAAACTTTTACCTGACTGCTGGACTATATATTATCACAGGACTCACGCACGTAAAATATTTTGTTATCACTTCTACTAAACACTAGTTCTATCATTAGATGGTCACACGTTGCGAGTGTAACCGCGAGTAGAGTAGAGTCGTGGAGGGGGTAGCTACTTGTCATTAGTAAATAGAACACTCGCACTCCCAGTTTTACCAATGACTACATTGGTTTACAGAACATGTTTGGTACTTTTATTAAAAAGTCTGTAAGGTTTCAAAATTATTGGTTAAGGATTTAGATGCATGGAATAGAGGATTAAACGATAGACAATCAAAATGGTATACCTCTTATTGGGACATCCTGTACATAGTCTGCCTAAATAAATAAATATCTCTATAATAAATACTCTATAAAACAAACAATTGATGAAGAATAACGTACCTTTAGGCCTACCGTTGCTTTTGTCGCTCAACCCTACTACAAGACTGTTGGTAGATCGTACAGTGCCATTAAGCCTAGATTCATTTACTCCTGGAAGGATGAAGTCTTCTGACACCGTTAATCTTCCAGATTCTAAAGTCTCGTACTGGGAAGCGTTTTCAACTCCCAGAGGCTTAGATATGTTTGGAATAAGTATTTGTGTTTTTGTTGAAACCTTAGGACTTGATTCCAACGTATGTTTGCTAATATCATCTAGTTCTGTAGGCCTACCGGTTTCCGTCTCACAAATTGTAGGTCTATGTATGGCCATCAATAAAAGAAGAATGATTGTACTCGTATTCATGGTGATTGGTTCTGTTTTCAACAAGGCTGTTCTACACTCTGGAAATACACAATAGTAATAAAATATTATCAATTAATTCACTAGCGTTATTTTAAAGTCATTTAGCTTCGTATTTTTCCTTGTTCAATACACCAGTTCAAATACTTTAATATTCACGCGACTATAGTTTATCCAAACAGGAGAGAGCTCTAAGTCATCAAATTAACCCTCGCTTCCCACGCGCAGACAAACTCACATTGCCTACTTGGCGCTAATCTTTCTTTTATGAATCACCAAATACAAAATCTCATTTTTCTAACTGTTAAATTTACTTAATGTTTACTCTAATTACTGACCTCTATATATTACTCCTCGCAAAATGAGTCCAAACACTGTACTTTGTGACAACTCTAAGCGGTTTTATGGTCAGAATGTTACAAAATCATAAATTCGACAACTTAAAAATGGTTATTGACATTTTATTTGAATTAACACGATCACAATAACATACATAATTACAGCAATTCTAGTAGTGATTTCAAACGTATGCAAAAAAACAAACAAACTAAATCAGAATCAATATACTGTAATAGTGAACTTATACTAAGAGTAAAATAAAAATAATTACAAATTCATTTAGCAATGTTACTGTGCAATAACTCATAAATCAATAAAATGATATTATAAAACATAAAACTAACAGTGTCTTCTAAAATGTCCAATGTACGCAAAAAAAAGAACTCATCAGAATCAATATAACAGTGAATGTATACTAAAGTAAAACAACATAAAAATAAATGCGTTTTAAATGTTACTGTACAATTACTGATAAATCAGAAAATAATATTATTAAACTAACACGAGCATAACACATCTGTCAGATAAAACGTCAATAACCATTTTTAAGTAGTCACATTTATGATTGTGTAACCTACTGACCGTAAAACCGCTTAGAGTTGTCACAATTGTAACATGTTTGGACTCATTTTGCGAGGAATAATATAAAGAATTCAGTAATTAATTCTAAGTAAAAATTAAGTAAACTTAACAGTTAGAAAATGTGATTTTGTAGCAATAGGGCTAGTTGGTGATTCATAGAAGAACCATTAAGCAGGTAGGCCGTGTGAGTGTGTCTGCGCGTGTGGGAGCGAGGGTCGATTTTATGGTTTAGAGCGCACGTCTGTTCGAACAAAGATTTTTAGCTACCTTACGAATTATTAACCTAAATAAAACACAATGCCCCCTAAAAGAAAATCTTTAGCAGTTAAAGCTCAAGAAAATAAAAAAAAAACGAGAACTAGAAACGCCGGAATCGCGGGAATTGCAAAATAATGTTTCACTAACATATAAAGAATGTCACCGAACTCTCTCGTCCCCTTTTGTGGATTTGTTCCTGAGATCGAAACAAACATATTTCACAGTATAAACATGGGTCTAAGGTGTTACTTTTATGTCTGTTTGCGTGTTTTTTTACAAAATAATACAACGGTTTGACCGATTAAGTTCAAACTTGACATGAAGATGTACCTAACAATGATCTATTTTTAGTAAAATAAGCGACTATATCCAATCATGCGTTTCAAAATGGCGACTATTTAAAAATTTCAAACCTAAGTTATCCCAAAACCGTACATTTTAACAAAAAAATGTTTCCGAACATATATCCGATTGTTTTTTTTTCTCAATTTCAATCTGATGCTGCTTAGAATTTATATTTTGGAAACTAAAGCAAATTTGAGAAAATATGTTTTTTTAAACAAAAACAATTACTAGTTCCTTATTTTTATCAGACCAACTCATTAGTCTAAATATTATTTCATTCTGATGCTACATAACATTTCGATTGTTAGATCTAGATTGTTATGTAGACTATTTTTTAATATTAAATCACGTCATATTATTAAAAATTTAATTGCTGTGTGAGAAACTTGTTCCTAAATGCATTTAAACTAATAACAATAATTGTTGCCTAATTAATAGGGAAACAAAATTTTTTTTGTTTTCATTTGTTTCATTTTTTGTTCGTGAGAAATAATAGTCTATTAAAGACGTATGAGAACACAGGTCATTGCGAATATATCACAAATGTTGTCATGTATCATCTCATAGTGATTAGGTTATTTATAGTTTAAATTTGAACAAGGAAATACAAATTAATCTATATAAATAAAAATGTAAATATTCGTTTGTTTAAATCAAATGTCCGAAAGTTGTTCACCGATTGCTTTGAAATTTTGACACAACATTACATAATTCGAATACGAGTATGTTTTTATATACTTTTTGAAAAACAACGCAAACTAGGCCTATACTAAATACTTTATGGCAATGGGGCCGCATATTAAATAATAAATAAAAATATGTTCACTGTCGATACAGTAATCAGCTGTTTGCTATAATATTTTCATTAACAGCTGATTTCAAAAATTGAAACAATTATTTGCATTTCTAACATTTAGGTTAGGTTTTTGTTAAAGTGTAGCCTTGCCGGTTCTTTTAAACTTTATTATAAATTCTGTTATAAAATATACGAAATAATTTTATTTGGACATTTAGCATGATTTATCATCTTAGTTTTGAGGTTATTATTAATCCTACACCTTTATTATAAAGAAAACATAACATAATTATGTGTACAGAATGTTACAACGGGGTTGGCGTGCGGAGAAAAGTTAATCATAAAGAAGTCGCTAAATTGAACACAATTGTAATTAATTATAAATGTGTATGTTAGTAAAACTTCAATAAGAGTTTATAAGACCCACCTTATAAATATTAAATATACAGGTGATTCAAATTTAGATGTTGCGGGAGCTAAAACTCAGCTTCAATTTCCGTGTGTCAGCTATTGTGTGTTTAAAAAGTAAATAAGATATTGAGTGAATATTTGAATTACGCATTGCTTATGTAAATTTCAATTATATAACACAACATTTTGTACATTTATACGAATTAGCAGACGTTTAACATTTCTAATATCGATTATCTAAAAAAAAACCATTGACATTACAAAATATTTACTAGGGACCAAATGTTTTCGCATTTAAAATAATTTGCTTCGTGTAAATCTTGGCTGTTGTAGACATAGGCGAAGAAATAAAGCACAAAAGAGCCAAAATCTCCGAAATTTGATGCCATGGACTGATTAAGATGGGGTTTTTTGCATTCGCTTTTAAAGATTATCTGAAAAAATGAACCTACTTTTCATTTTATAATTTTCTAAAATTGCATTTGTGAAGTGCAAAACGCATTCGGGAAAATGCATTTTCAGAAGTCACTTAGAAAAATTTAATAACTTGGTTAACAACACTTGGAATGGACTCAAATCAGGTTCCTGGGGGTTTCGAGGTCGTTTATGATCCCGAATATGACCTCCAAATTTGTCCATCGCCGTCCTGGAGCTTAGGATTGCTGATGAAAGTCATCTCCGAGGCTTCTCCTGAAATTCAACCTTAAATGAAACGAAACTCCATCCCTGTGGTTTTTTTGGGTCGCTGGGCATCGGCGACCCCCCCCCCCCCCCCCCGGGTACCTGGTGCACCGGAACCTGGACATCGACGTCATCTCCTGGAGTTTTCCTGTAACATTCATACAAACGAACCGAAAATCGTATCAGGGGTTTTTTGCGCTCTTCTCGAAACTGGCATCGGCGACCACTCCGGTCCTGTACAGCTAGAGCTGCCTAACTTCAGTCTATTCCAAGTTATGAATTTCTTCTAAGTGACTTCAGAAAACGCATTTTCCCGAATGCATTTTGCACTGCACAAATGCAATTTTGAAAAATTATAAAATGAAAAGTAGGTAACATTTTTTCAGATAATTTATGGAACCGAATGCAAAAAAACCCATCTCGATCCGTCCATCGCATTAAATTTCGGAGGTCGTGTGCTTTATTTTCTCGCCTAACAATTAAGTTTGTTGTCGATATATTGATTATCCTTTCATCTACATGCAAAATAAAAGAAATATTCTTTCTTGTTAAAACAGGAAATCTTTCGGATTGGCTAATGTTGTTTGTATACAATTAATTACCAAGGCCTTGAGTTGTCATCGATAACTCGGTTATCATTTTTTTCGAATATTGTTTTCTTAAAACAGAACATCTTTTCCAAATCAATTGTAAATATTATGGATCGGTTAATTTGGTTTGTTCTCGATAACTCGATTATCTTTTGAAAGGCATAAAAAAACTTTGTTTTGTGAACTAGGAAAATCGTTTGCGTATTGTAAATATTTTCTAATGTAAATAGGTTTCAAGATATTCGACACTACACACTTTAAACGTTCGCCATTTTGAAAATGTAAAAGCTAAAGTCTTGGTTTTTCGTCACATCGGTAAAAGTTTACGTAAATAATCGGCGATCCTCGAAAAATTACCGACGCGAAAGTCAAATGCAGTAGGCTATGCAAGAGCTGACTATAATACTCTTCAGTGCTAGGCATTTTTAAGGCGGTGTGCATGTATACTTTTAAAAATATGTATTAAATTCTATCATTTTAAGCGGAAAAGTATGAATTTTGTATATAATTGTAATTTAATTGTCTTACTTTTAATCCTAGATTTTCACAGCTGTTTGTTTTGCACAATTTAAAAATTTAGAATTTATTTTTCAGTTATCCACCCACTAAAAATAATTAAAAAATGTCACTGTATAAATTCCAAGACATACTACAGTTGCACAATTTCATGCTGAACAAAAAATGTAAAACTGTAACACTATTCTTCCAAACAACTCTTCTTTCTTATTGTGGTTCATTACAAGAAGCAAAAAAAAAACGGCTAGCGTATAGCACAGATACAGATGTGTGCACTTAAACAGCCGACTTTACAATGCTACCAAGACTACATTTTGTACAGTATCGATTTTTAACTTTATACTATACTGTAGTAATCGATTTCTGACAAAACATGTAAGAAACTCTCAGATTGAATGAAAAATGACGACTTAAAACCCGTTTCAAAAAACATCTGTAGAAAAGTCGCAATTGCAGACTGCAGACTGGTTTATAATGATCGCAAATGCGACTTTAGCTTTTGGAGGAATCTGTATCTGGGGCCTGGGGTGAATAAGTTTTTTTTAGCAGAGAACGCCTCAAGGGTCGACCGAGAAATCAATGCAGTGAGAAGATCGGAAGTAATGAGGGTATAAGAGTGTTATACTCGAATATTCAGGGACTTATACCCCGCGCGCGATAACTTTTCACTTGGGACTTGCACAGTTTGGCAACGCTGCGGGTTGGCTCGCTACCCCATCCCACTTAAATGTATCCGGTTGGACGATGACTCACAACTAGGCTCCTAGTAAAAATTACACTTTTTCTTCAAAACTTAATGAAAAGTTCATTATGATTATGCATCTTGAAGATAATTTTCTAACAAGAAATAATATATAAAAATATTTGTAATCAGACAACTAATAGTATTGGAAAAAAGGGTAAATATTGTGATCGTTTTGCGGAAAAATTTACATTTTCCAAAAATATCTTTGATCAGACTCATTAAATTTCAAAATGGCTGCCGTTTAAAAATTTTTAAGTCAAATTCCAAGAAAACCAGCTACTAAAACAAAATTTTACTAGACACTAAATTTGAAGCCCTTTTCATTTCTGTTGAAGCTCTTTTTTAAATTGCTGTTAAACTGTACATAGTTAAATCATTAATTATAGTTGTAAACCAATGCTAACGATTAAGGTGTCTTTTAATTTGTAATAAAACATAAATAAAATTGAACAATTTGGAGTTTTTCTAGTCTTAAGTTTTAATGGAATTTTTCTTTGAAATTGTTAAATGGTCGCCATATTGATATTTATTATCCAATTTTTGCAATTAAAGTGTCATTCGATTTGAAATGAAAAGGGTTTCAAATTTAGTGTCTATTAAAATTTTGTTCTAGTTTCTGGTTTTCATGGAATTTGACTTTAAAAATTTTAAATGGCCGTCATTTTTAAATTTAATGAGTCTGATCAAAGATATTTTTGGAAAATGTTTATAGCTATAGAGTTGAAGTGTATACCAAGTTTCATATAAATATCTCCAAGGGCTTTTGAGTTATTGATTTTTTTTTATACAAAATGGCGGATTACGGCTAAACTAAGCCAAAATCGAAAAATGTTATAGGTACATTTTCGACTACTTTTGCATGTAAAATCTGAATCTGCATAGCCCGCTACTAAATTAACTAAAAACTTTGTTAAATTAAAAAAAAATATGATTTTAGGCTAATTTTGTTTGTTGTAGACAATTACCAAGAAATTATGTTTTTGACGATAACTCGGTTATCCTTTGACCTACTGAAACTACAAAAAGAACATTGTGTCTGTCGTTAAAAAATAAAAATATTTTGTCTCTTGTAATTTTTTTGTAAAGTTAACAGTTTTCAAGATATTCCACGTTAAAAATTTGTAACGGCCGCCATTTTGAAAATTATAAACATAAATTCTTTGTGTTTGGTATACTTGTTAACTGTAACATATAAAATGCTTATTCTAAATTTGAACTTTATATCTTATATATTTCCAGAGTTACAGTGAATTTTTGTAAAAAAACAAAATGGCGAATTACGGCTAAACTAAGCCGAAATCGAAAAAATGTTATACTACATTTTCGACTTATTTTTGCATGTAGAATCTGAATCTGCATAGCCCGCTACGCTTTACTGAATCACCCTGTACATCTATAAACAATACTTATAATTGTCCAATTTTAATACATTTTAGATATTTATTATCAGCAAAGTATGACCAAACATGTTATGATAAGAAATATTAAAAAATGTATCAGAAGAAAAAAATAATAATTTGCAATTTCGAAAGTGCCTCCTCAGGAAGTGCACCTGTGAGACAACGCGATAAGACACATCCGCTCGTCTCAACAGTGCGACGTTGCCGATACCATTTTCACATTAAACTCCAAAAATCCCAAGTGCAAAGTTATAGCGCGTGTAGTATAGAGCAAATCAGAAATATTACAGACTTTTATTATCAATAGTGATTATCATTTCTTATGTTTAACGGAAATCTGACTTGTAAAAGATGAATTACAATGTGATGTTGTCGATGGATATTACTGGGGTAGTGACTTCTGTCGATCTACATTTTTTATAAGAGGGGGTTCAGCAATTCTTGTTAAAAATAATATTATTAGTAGTTGTTTGAATCTTGATAGGTTAAGTGAAGAATTTGTTAATTTTAATGTATAACGATTTCGATAGTGAGTGATTATATACTCTGAAGATGGAGCAGATGCTCTGAAACGCGTAAGTGCGATTTCAAACAGGAAGTCACGTGGTGGAACCTAAATAAGGTAAATCAGTGTTACTTAAAACATTTGTGACTTGTATACCAAAAAATATGAATATGAAATTGACTTAAGTTGAGATTGCTGGAATTGAGGTCGAAGAGATGAAGTGTATATTATTTTCATTGTATAGAACGCCTAATGGGTGTACTGATGTGTTCCTTGCAAAACTAGATAAGCTGTTAAAATATGTGGGTAAGTGGAACGGTTTTCATATTAGACCAACCAATAGAGATTTTACGTGTTTTTGAATTTAACAGCAAGTGGCATCCACAGTGACTATCAGGCAATGAGCTTTTGCGCATTTTTTATAAACAAAAATAACAAATAAGTTAGGACTTGGTTTGGTTTTTCGTTGATATTATAAAATGTTATGGATCGATCACGATACTTCCATAGGAAATTTGTAGAGAATTAAGAAACCTGCAAATGCTTTTTTTTAGTCTCCAATCGGACTATTTTTCACCAAGTAGGAAAAACGCTTAAAAATTACTATTCTTCAAAAATTCATATCATTGTTAATTTACAATATTAAGGGCAGATCTTTCGGAAAATTATTGTTTATTATGTGTACTTCAAACAGGCGAAAAATGAAATTTGTCGCATTAACAGTTTTCCCACAATTAGAGTATAAACAAATTAGGTAATTATCTTGCATAATGCGCCCAATAACCTGAGTGGCCAGATTTAAATTAACCAAACGGATTCTAAAAGTAGACATTAAATCCTACAATTGGTATATCTTCGATTTTTGAATTAGGTTGATAAAGTATTATAAAAATGTTTCCAAACTTAGCGCGAAACGCTTAAATGTGCAACCTACGTCGAGAGAGGCAGTGGTAGTGGGGGAACCAGCAGCGGAGGAAAGCCTGATACGCTCAGCCTGCCTTTCTCTTCTCCTCCGCAGTTGGTTCTCCCACTACCACTGCCTCTCTCACCAACTGACGCAAATTTACAACAAAATTAGTCTTTTATTTTGCTCTATTGACTGGTCTATGTGGGAGTGACATAAATACTTATTTTGATGTCACAAGAAAAAGTTGAAAAGTAATAGAATTAATAAATTTACTCATACAATATGGATTTATGTATGCCAATGATGAACCAACTAGGTTAATGGCTTGTCTGGACAATATGTTTAGCAACTTTTGTAAACAAAACTTTGAAGTTGAAATTCTTAAATTTCCATTTTCGGACCATGACATTTTGAGCATAATATGGAATGACTATGTAAGTGATAGAAAAGAGGCAACATATAGTCCTAACTATATAGTTCCTAACTAATATTGATAAATTTTGCGATGCACTGGCTCAATTTTATTAGGAAAAATTGTTTACTGATTGTAAGTTAGATAATGCCAGTTTGAATTTGTTTTTTCATAAAATGTGTAACATAATGAATTTTACTGTCAAAGTAAAAAAAAATCTAAATGAAAGTAATTTTACTATATTATGAAACACAATAATTGGTATACAAAGGAGTTAAAAGAAATGAAAAATTGTATCTTACTGTTGAATGATCTTTACAACATGAATAATTCACCTGAAGGAAAGAGTAATTTGTGTAAATATAGAAAAATGTGTGGAAGGGGTATCAGAGAGGCTAAGCATGCATTTAATTTAAAGTTTTTTTCAGAACAGTGACAACAAATGTAAGGCAGCTTGGACTATTGTTAAAAGCGTATCTAATGACAGAAAGGTAAATGAACAAATAAACTACCTGGACTGCCAGATGACTTTAATAAGTACTTTGTTGATGTGGCTAGTAAAGTTAGTAATAATATCGCCAAAACTCTGGTCTCCTCCCAAGAGCTAATGTTATATTATAAAATTCCCTCTGTTATGTTTACTGGGATGAGGTGACTTGTAATGATATAATAAAGGTAGTGGGTCGGATGAAAAACTCAAGCAGTCAGGATATATATAACTTATCAAATAATTGGTTAAAGAAAATTATTTATTATATCGAAAAGCCCCTCACTTTTTGTGTTAATTTTTTGTTTGTAGTGTTTTTTCTGAGCAACTGAAAGTAGCTAAGGTGATTCTTATCTATAAAAATGGCCCAAGAGTTGACCCAAGTAGTTATAGGCCAGTGTCATTGGTACCTGTGTTGGCAAAAGTTGTGGAGTCGCAAAATGGGTTTAGGAAATTCAAATCAACTACAAAGGCATTGGATTCCATAAATAGGGCGGTTATCACAGTTTTTGAAGATGATGGTAGTGCACAGGCAACTTTCTGTGATCTGACTAAAGCCTTTGATTGTATCGATCATGATATATTATCTGATAAACTGCAATATTATGGTTTGATTAATAACATCTAAAATGTTACCAGTCATATTTGGAAGGTAGGAAGCAGTTGGTTTTTACTGAAAGTGGGTTTTCTTCTATCTTAAATATTAAAACTGGTGTTCGCAGGGATCTGTATTGGGCCTTATTCTGTTTTTAATTGCTGTTAATGACTTACCTGATCATGTAAAAACACAATGTAGCATGTACGCAGATGGCACAACATTTTTAACAATAAGCAATGATATTAATAAATTACAAACAATGGTAGCTTGTACAATAGTTAGTGCTTCAGAGCTGTTTAGGGCGAATGGCCTTCTTCTGATCTGAATGATTTTAAAACTATTGATTTTCAGTTTGAAAAATTTTGAGCTTTGCAGTACAGAACAAAAGAGTTGCATTTTTGGGTATTTATGTTGATAGGCAGCTGATATGGATTCCACATATTGATTTTGTAGTTAAAACACTTTCAAAAGTTCTCCTTGTTGAGTAGGCTATATGAGGTTATTGGGGAGGGATATTTGAGAAATGATTATTTTGCATTTTTCAGTCAATTATGTCATATGGGATTGTGGGGAAACAGCTGCAGAATAAAAGATGTACTGATAGTACAGAAGAAAGCTGTAAGAGCTATGACTAAGTCTAATGGGAGAATACATTGCAAGCCTCTTTTTGTGAATTTAAATATTCTCACAGTAATCAATTTGTACTTGTTTGAAATGGTTAGGTAATGAACTGCCCAAGACACATGAAATCCATAAATGCAATACAAGAAATAGAAGGGAAATAAATTTGAAATACTATAGTCTGCAGAAATCATCAAACTGTCATTTGTCGGTGGGTTTAAAAGTATACAACAAGATTAGTAATAACTTTGATGCTAACCCAAATAAAAAATGTTTGAGAAAGTATTACGCTTGGCTTGTCGAGAACAATTTTTACTCATCACGGGAATTTAATACTCTTAAGAATGATGTGATAAATTTTTTAACCTGTTTTTATTTTGTGTGACAATGTACGCATGTTTATGTTTAGAGGTTATTAATGTATAGTACTTACATACCTGATGTTAACTTAAAATTAATTTTTGACAATGTCTATTGTACTGTCTATTGTATAATGTCTAATGTCTATTGTATCGAATGGCAAATAAATTATTATTATTTAATTCCAAATATATAATTTGTTTGAACACAAATGACCGAGACGAAAAACGTTTGTAAATGTTGTTTCTTCTTACTTTTAGGATCAGCTAACAAAATAATGTCTAGCATATTTTTGTACATCCTATTTAAAACGTGTTAAAAAAAGTTAACAATTTGATGCAGATTTGGTGTTTTAAGTATAATTATTAAACTCCTTTTTTGCAAAAAAAATAAACAGTTATTTTAAAATCCATTTTGAATAAAAACCTTCTCTTTTTATTGTTCTCTAGAATGAATCGTACATTACGATTTATAACGGTTTAAACATATAATCAAATTATTCTTATAGGTGATTCGTGGATTTAAATTTCCTACCGCAACGTCTTAACTGTAATAAAAACCCTAAGGAATGGTACAACTTGTAAATAATTCGGCTTTATAGAATAAAAAAACACACTATTAACTTAAGAATAAATTAGAAAATTAGGTTCAAGGAAGTGACAATAAATATTGTTGAAAAAATAACCTACATTTCGATTTATAGCTTACTTTAGAGGTCACCTCTTCGCCGAGCGGTACAGTCCTCTTGGGCACTAGGCGAACTTGTAACGTAGTTGCGGTCTGGTCCACGCCTGCGTGCCAGTTCCACTCTACTGACACGGAAATTCAGGTTCTAACATTCGATGGAAGCGATCGTGTGCGTGTGTGTGCGTGTGTGTAGGACGAAAGAGTTATAACGGAACAATTATAGGTGGATAAGAACGCAGTCAAGCCACTTTGTAGAAAAGGGCCGTTAAATTAAACTGTTTCGTTGCTTCTTTTTTTAAACCCAAATAAACTCATATTCAGTTGCAAAGGAATTGACAAAAAGCATAATAGTAATAGCTGTTGCTATCAATACAGTAACAGGGAATGTAGTAAGCCTACCATCATATATAATTTACTCAAATAATAATCTTTATAATTATTTATGTTCTAAAATAAAACGAATTAATAATGTTAAGTAATTGCGACTCTTATTGGACGACATAATGAAACGAATAACCATGTATGTAAATAACTTATAGCGGCAACTAAATTAAATTACTTGTAAATAACTGTATTTTTTTAGATCTCTGTGCTTAAATAATACTGACGAAGCAATTGTATTATGCACTAGTGCAATCTCGAATAGGCCTACAATATACAGAGTGATTGATTTAAGTGTACCAGCTGTTTCTCTTGAAATCTATAAGAGCTATTAAAAAGAGTTAAATAGTAACTCTCCTGGACTTTAGTTCTATTTAATTTGGTGACTTTTACATTTTTATCTTACTCGCCATTTTTCCAATATGGCGGCCAACTTTCAAATTTCTTATGAAACACTATTTCTATATTTTATGATGAGTTTGGATTTTACAAGCTATTAAAGACTTTTTTGTTGTTTGTGTATTTTTATACGATTAACCGTTAAAAAGTTAGAGGGGTATACAGTTTTAAAAACACCCTATCTGAACGGATGATATTTTTGTATAGAAACGTTTTGAACCAATCAAAACGCTCTTAACACTAATAAAGCATTTTTTAGACAAGCAATGTTGTTTTTTTAAACCATAATACAGCTGTTGATTGTCATTGTTCAAATTGTTTGACGAAAGCCCTGTTTAAACATGATGTTATTTAGCTTAAAAGAATGCAATTATTATAATAATGGGTAATTAATTACCTTATTTTTATCCGTCGAGCACTCTAAAATATATCCTTTCTGGATTACCGGTTTCGGTGGTTCATGCCACCATCATCAGATCAACCTCAAA
>JAGFPH010000023.1:1711856-1738491 GCA_018207615.1 Philaenus spumarius
CCCCTAAAATTTCTAATTTTTTCAAACCCTTTCTTAGTAAGCCCCTATGGCCCTAGAGGAAGCTACATACCAAATTTCATTCCAATACATTCGGTTGGTTTGAAGAAATCGTGATTTAATAACTTTGATCCCCAAAGCCCCCTAAAATTTCGAATTTTTTCAAACCCTTTCTTAGTGAGCACCTATGGCCCTAGAAGAAGCTACATACCAAATTTCATTCCAATCCGTTCGGTAGTTTTGAAGAAGTCATTTTTTTTATAACTTTGATCCCCCCAAACCCCCCTAAAATTTCGAATTTTTTCAAACCCCTTTCTTAGTGAGCACCTATGGCCCTAGAGGAAGCTACATACCAAATTTCATTCCAATCCGTTTGGTAGTTTTGAAGAAGTCATTTTTTAATAACTTTGATCCCCCCAAACCCCCCTAAAATTTCGAATTTTTTCAAACCCTTTATTTAGTGAGCACCTATGGCCCTAGAGGAAGCTACATACCAAATTTCATTCCAATCCGTTTGGTAATTTTGAAGAAATAATTTTTTAATAACTTTGATCCCCCCAAACCCCCCTAAAATTTCGAATTTTTTCAAACCCCTTTCTTAGTGAGCACCTATGGCCCTAGAGGAAGCTACATACCAAATTTCATTCCAATCCGTTTGGTAGTTTTGAAGAAGTCATTTTTTAATAACTTTGAACCCCTCAAGCCCCCCTAAAATTTCGAATTTTTTCAAACCCTTTCTTAGTGAGCACCTATGGCCCTAGAGGAAGCTACATACCAAATTTCATTCCAATCCATTCAGTAGTTTTGAAGAAGTCTTTTTTTAATAACTTTGATCCCCCTCAAACCCCCCTAAAATTTCGAATTTTTTCAAACCCTTTCTTAGTAAGCACCTATGGCCCTAGAGGAAGTTAAATACCAAATTTCATTCCAATCCATTGGGTAGTTTTGAAGAAATTGTGATTTAATAACTTTGATCCCCAAACCCCCCTAAAATTTCTAATTTTTTCAAACCCTTTCTTAGTAAGCCCCTATGGCCCTAGAGGAAGCTACATACCAAATTTCATTCCAATACATTCGGTAGTTTTGAAGAAATCGTGATTTAATAACTTCTATCCCCAAACCCCCCTAAAATTTCGAATTTTTTCAAACCCTTTCTTAGTGAGCACCTATGGCCCTAGACGAAGCTACATACCAAATTTCATTCCAATACGTTCGGTAGTTTTGAAGAAGTCATTTTTTTTATAACTTTGATCCCCCCAAACCCCTATAAAATTTCGAATTTTTTCAAACCCTTTAGTGAGCACCTATGGCCCTAGAGGAAGCTACATACCAAATTTCATTCCAATCCGTTTGGTATTTTTGAAGAAGTAATTTTTTAATAACTTTGATCCTCCCAAACCCCCTTAAAATTTCGAATTTTTTCAAACCCTTTCTTAGTGAGCACCTATGGCCCTAGATTAAGCTACATACCAAATTTCATTCCAATCCGTTTGGTAGTTTTGAAGAAATCGTGATTTAATAACTTTGATCCCCAAACCCCCCTAAAATTTCGAATTTTTTCAAACCCTTTCTTAGTGAGCACCTATGGCCCTAGACGAAGCTACATACCAAATTTCATTCCAATACGTTCGGTAGTTTTGAAGAAGTTATTTTTTTTATAAATTTGATCCCCCCAAACCCCTATAAAATTTCGAATTTTTGCAAACCCTTTAGTGAGCACCTATGGCCCTAGAGGAAGCTACATACCAAATTTCATTCCAATCCGTTTGGTATTTTTGAAGAAGTAATTTTTTAATAACTTTGATCCTCCCAAACCCCCTTAAAATTTCGAATTTTTTCAAACCCTTTCTTAGTGAGCACCTATGGCCCTAGATTAAGCTACATACCAAATTTCATTCCAATCCGTTTGGTAGTTTTGAAGAAGTCATTTTTTAATAAATTTGATCCCCCCCAAACCCCCCCTAAATTTTCGAATTTTTTCAAACCCTTTCTTAGTGAGCACCTATGGTCCTAGAGGAAGCTACATACCAAATTTCATTCCAATCCGTTTGGTAGTTTTGAATAAGTCCTTTTTTAATAACTTTGTTCCCCCCCAAAACCCCCTAAAATTTCGAATTTTTTCAAACCCTTTCTTAGTGATCACCTATGGCCCTAGAGGAAGCTACATACCAAATGTCATTCCAATCCATTCGGTAGTTTTAAAGAAATCGTGATTTAATAACTTTGATCCCCAAATCCCCCTAAAATTTCGAATTTTTTCAAACCCTTTCTTAGTGAGCACCTATGGCCCTAGAGGAAGCTACATACCAAATTTCATTCCAATCCGTTTGGTAGTTTTGAAGAAGTCATTTTTTAATAACTTTGATCCCCTCCAAACCCCCCCCTAAAATTTCGATTTTTTTCAAACCCTTTCTTAGTGAGCACCTATGACCCTAGAGCAAGCTACATACCAAATTTCATTCCAATCCGTTCGGTAGTTTTTGAGAAATCGTGATGAGTGAGTCAGTGAGTCAGTGAGTTATTGGGTTTTGGCTTTTATATATATAGATTTATTGTTCTGTAATTTAAAAGTAAGTAGAGTAAAAAATTATCAAACTATGTTTTTCTTAAAGTAATAAAATTAAATGAAATAAATACAGGAAATTACATATATTCATCAGACACGTTTTTAGAGTGTCCATTCACTTAACCTATGTTATTTCCTGAAAAGCTCATAGGATTAGTTCCATTAAGATCACATAATGTGGCTACCTTTTCAGAAATATAACTTTTAATGGCAACTGTGTCTAGCAGTGCATTAACTGTTCTATCTCCAATAATCATCTGAAGAACTAGCCTTGGGTCTTGCCAACTATAGCATAAATAATATCCGGTTTCTGAACCGTATTGAGGGTGTTAGTTAATTTCTTTTTTGGAGTACCCTCTTTTCTCCAAGACCCTCAGTAGTTCACCTCTTAGGTGCAATCACACGTCATAGTTCTTCCCTCCTTTTTACAAAATCCCCTCTGGGTTTGCGACAATCACTGGCGAAATGGCCGTACTGATCGCAGTTCCAACACTTCTGATTATCGGTCTGGTTAGGATAATTATTACCTCGGAAGGTCATTCGTGATTGGGAAGCGTTTACCCTAAGAACCTATCGATTCTCATTTTTAGTTTCTTATGTAAAGTTTTGTACCGTGTATTTGAAGGGTGCATGATCAGTCATCGTTTGTTTGATGGATTCATATTCGCTAGCTGCTAATATTGTACCATCCTCAAAGGGAACAAACAAACGGAAAGCGTACTGAGTGAAAAATAGGATGGTACATACAAAAAAAAGATGATAAATCCTTCTAAGGATAATGAACTGCAGCCTTACCTTATTTTGGAAAGTTTTTCAAGAAACACCTGAATTAGCTATTCACAGGAAATGCCAAACAAATACAATTCGCTAAATAAACAATTTGTTTATTAAGATATTATTTTAAATTAAAAATACAAAAGATTATACGCCCTTAAGTAATAAAATTTTAAATTGACATGCCCTTAAGTACAATTGATTTTCAAAGAAAAAGTTTACAAAATATATATATTAATTAATTAAGTTCAAAAAGAAAAACCCTCCCCAAAATAAAATTTGAAAAACCCTCCCTGTTTACAATAAAAAAAAATACAAAATTACGAACTAGTAGTGTTTACAAATTTACAAAATTGAATACATTCACCATGGATTTGATAATAATTTTATATCTATGGCCAAACTTAATACTAGGTAAAAATTAATTAATAAAAAAAATATGAGACGTCTCTCTATTAAAAAAAAGAGGTAAGTAAATTGTCTAATATAGAGCCCTTAGGGCTAAGGTCCGAAATATGCTATAGCTGCACCACCCAATTATTATTATATAAAAAAAATATTACTGTAGCCTTTTTCAACTATGTAAGCCTTTATTATTTAGATATCATATTTTAAGTAACAGACAGTTCAAAAATTCTAGCAACACTCAGAAAGTTTTCATATTAGCTGGTTGTTATTGTTCGAAGATGGAAGACAATACTTGTAGGATGATTAACCCATGTAAAACTTGAACCAGTGATGTTCACTATAAGAAAAAAAACACATGTTTTAGTACATGGCTAAAAACATGTATAAAGTTGCATAACTATTTCATGCATGAAACTGTAAATTAACCTCGTGTATAGAACTGTATATATTTTCCTGTATGAAACTGTAATTTAGCCTCGTGTATAGAACTGTATACTAATTTATAGGCTTACAAAGAAATATTTAAAACAGAGCTTTTAATACACACTATTACACCTTTATAAGGCTTAAAAGGCTTCTAAATCTTATAAAGCAAACAGTTTAAGGCTTGTGGCTACGTAAAGTAAAACAGATAGGCTATGTAAAATATAGGCTATAAAAAAAGTTAAGATATGACACAAAATATACTTAGCAAGTGTAGAATAAATGTTACAGTTAAATTCACACAAAACATATTATTATAGCTAACTCAGGGTGTAATTTAGGTTTGAACATTACCTGGTAGAAGATAGATGGATAACTTAGCCGGTAGACATGATTAGTAGCGAAATAGGCCTTAGGCAAGGTCAGACAAATTTGGCAAGAAACGCCGTAAAACACGTCACAAGAAAACTTAAAACCACTCACTAACGCATATTAAATAAAACAAGCTCACTGATGGTTTAATTATTACCAAGACGGTATTACATATAAATAGCTTCGGTTAGTCTAAAGTAGAACGTGTTGTCACTTTGCATTACATAGTCAGGCCACGTCAGAAGAATGAATAATCAAAAACGGCCGGCCTAGCACGCTTCCAACAACTAACAGCTGATGAGAGTGGCACACTGGTCTACCCCCAATGTTGCCAACTGAATAGGCATTGGCGCGCGAATTCAAAAAGACTAGATACTTGGATACACGTTTCTACAAACGCTACAATATTAAGTGGGCTATATAACACAGGTTTTAGAAATATTATTTCCCAATCCATACAGTTTATATTCCGGGGGCATATTTTCATAAATCCGAGCATATTGTTGGATATCTGTACAGTGGCGCCGACTCCATGGGGCTAGGGTGGGCTCGGGCCCCTCCAAAAATATAGTTGGGGGGGCACAGCCCCCCAATATTTTGACTGTCGTGTTGTAATGCATCTGCAGTATATCGGCAGGTAGGCGCGCCACCGGCGTGTAGCTTTGCGCGTGAGCTTGCCCGGTTTAACAGTATAGCAAATTAAACAAATAAAAGAGCACTGTGGCGACAAAATCACACTGATTTGAATAAAAAGCCTGAACCACAAAAAAAGGAACAAAAACAATAACTAAACAACTAAATTGTAAGTTATGTTTAATGCGCCAAAAGGATAAGGATGTAAATATTCCAATATCAAACAACAGTACACCGGGAGTGGCGACGCGTCACCACCTCGCGCTCATTTAAAAACTATTACATAATGATGTAATCATTTTATCACAAATCGGTGAATTGAAAAGTTTAGCTCAACTCATTGGCTACAACTTTCCCGCTGGAAGTTGTTTGTAACCCAAAAATAAAAAATTTCCTCTCTTAGTAACTTTTCCATGTCAGTCTGTAATAATTCTCAAATATTTTTAATTATTAAAATTCGAAATACCTGTTAAAATAAAAGTTTTTTATACTGTTACTTTATGTAGATTAAGAATATGTAAGTTTTATTTTACTAAAGCTTTTCCGTCGAGTTACAACAGCGAGTAAACGACTCGCAGTTATCAGCACAGTGACGTCAGAGTGAAACTGGCGGCACAGTGCAGAGATCAAAGAAACGGTTTATCCCTTGTTATAGAGCCCTGCTTGTACCAAGGTCATTCTCACAGTCTGCCGGGCGGTTAAGGGAAGGGGAAGGGATGAGTCAGTTCTGCCACTGCATTGCACAGTATTGCCAATGAATACTTAAATGTTATTCATTGGTATTGCACTGCATTGCAAGGTTCGTGAGGGTCGTGACATAACCTGTTACCAATTGCTGTTGTTATTTCTGTGTGTTGTGTTCTTTTATACAATTATTCATATTTCACTATTTGTTTTCTGTTACAGAATCCTCTGCCAGTTATAAGAAAAGTAACACAGTTATTAGAAGGGGCACTTAAGGAAATGAAAAACTACTGAATGGTTAATGGCCTGGATTTATTTGAAAGTATCGGTTATTTAAATACTATCAACTTACAAAAGTTTTTGTTCTGTCCCCGTTCCGATTGTTTAATGGGTCCTATAGGATTTTATGATGAGGACACCAACATTAGCTATTTAGCAGTTTCTAGAGTTAATTATGAAGACTGATGAGTTTTTTGTTTAAAGGTGAGTAAAGCTTTTGGTAACATAAATATAACCTTTTAGAGACCGCGCTTAACCATTGGCCTAGACATACTGATTCATTCTGCAGCGAGAATCCAAAGACAATGATAAGCCGTTGATGTTCTTTACAATCCCCTATGATTTTACAATTATTAATTCGGAAATGTGCAATTATTTGTATATAAAGTAATAATACATAATGTTTGGAGAGTATTATAAAAATTATCTTTGCTGTTAATTATTATTATAGAAGCTAGTTCTTTGGCATCTATGAATTACAGAGCTCAACTCAAAAAGTCATTACTTGGAATTAATTTTACTGACAGGTTTGATTAGATTCAAAGTTTCGTGCCAAATTATAATAGAATATACAAATTTTTACTGTTTAATATTCGTTTCAACTAACCAGAAGCTTCATCTCGTGCAGAAGTGTCCATATCAGAAACATTATATGCTAAACAATGATCAGAAAAACACTTTCAAACATCAATATACAATTGATATTAATATTAAAATTTACAAATTCAGAACGCAACATGCATTTTCCTTAAGGAGTCTCATACAACTCAACAAGGACAGCTCACAGATATTCTTTTGTGGTCTCACAATGAAACATTTCCTTTTATATAACATCCTACCTTTCATTTCCTACAATTCAAATTCCAATATTGCTTCTACCTTACAATCTTTGGATTCCTGTTATCTGATTGTTTCAAATAAAAAAATAATATTATGTATAAAAAAAATAAGATTGCCTTGCTTGTATATAATTGTCTGCTTTTTATGTAAACAAATGTTTATTACCTTTATCATTCCAAATTATTTCCCTACACATTTAAAATCTATTTCATTAAGCTTATTACAATATTTTAATTTTAAACTAGGCCTAAACAGTGTTTTAACTATTGGCCTATTTTTCAATATATGCCTCCATGAAAATTGGACATGTTACAAGAAAAAAAGAAACCCATCTGTTCATGAAGGAAATTTGCTTAAATTTCCCTTCATAAACAGCAAGTCAACTATGCAATTTCATGGAGGCATGAAACAAAATTTATTACATTATGAAGCCATTATATTTAAAAATTGTTTTACAATCGTTATTATATCAATATTTTCACAATTTCTTTCCCTGAGCCCCCTAGGGACCCAATGCGAACCCCAGGTTGAAGCCTAGATAATTAAGCAGTTCTAGGAGTACAGAATTATAAATTTTTGTTTGTTATTTAAGTTTTATTTGATTTAAAACAAAATAATTATAAAAAGACATATTTTAATATCAAAATTTATTCAAATTCCACTTTATAAATACTATTACTATGCATTCTCAGAAATCGCCCCTACTCTAGAGCACTACAGGTATACTAGGGATTACAGTGGGCTCTCGATAGTCCGACACATATTAATCCGACATGCTTGTCAGTTGAAAATTTAATAAACGAGTTTAAGGCATCAATTTCTTGATTCCATGTGATTCATTTGATTGTCCACGTCAAAGTCTTTAGGGTCTGTTGGATTGATCACACTCTGGATGACGAACTCATCTCTTAAAATTGTCTCTCTTTGCTCATTTTGACAACATTAAACATTGATTAAAATAACGGAAACTGAACGTGAAACGTGCTTTTACATCCCAACTTCCGATCTCATATGACCTTGTACAAGACGAGATTGCTTGTTTTGTGATCAATGTTTTTTTCTGAAAGTCTTACCGGATTATCAAATCATAGTCTTTCCGTATGATAGATCATAGAACGCTGAGTTGAAGGAGGTTTACTGTATTTTCAATACCTTTTTGTCCGTTTTGCTCATAAAATCTTAAAACAATAAATATGAATAAATGTTTCCGCAGCAAAACATTTAACTGTCTGTATGATTGAAAAAATGATGTGAATATTTTTTAAACATATTAGAATGGATGAAATAGTTTTGTGTTCTTAACACTTTGCTTGTTATGACGACACATGGGGATTGGTATTTCGAAGAGCGGCATAATTTGTGGTGGCCAGATTTCCATGCTTTTAATTAAATGTGGTACATTGTATTATTACCGTGATACATTCTAATTGATTGTTGCTTCACTATTTTACTACATTTTTCTACCACCAGGTTCAAAGTTTTATTCGATAGAAAGAATATGTGTGCATTTTTCTTAGCTCAAGTTGGCTGTGGTTTTTTTCATGTTAGTAACATAGTTTTTTGTTTACATTAGAACATTTTTACTTGAAATATTTTTATTTTATTTCAGAATGGAATTTTATTAGCTTCAAGTTTGGTTGTATTGTATTGTAAGTCTTACAATAAATTGTGGAATATTTAGATTATCAAAATTTATGTTACATATTTTTTTGTGAACAAAGTAAAAAACTTAGTGTCTGGATAAGTGCAGTGAGTTTAAAAACAAAACGAACAAATAGAAAATAGGATATTTCAGGGAAAATTTTGATTTTATAATTAATTTTAAACTATTAAATTTTCTTTAATGTAGCCTATATGGCTTGGAAAATATGTATTTAAAGTAAACAAGGTCCATCATACTGAAATGTATAATACATAACAGATCATCTTAATTTGTTCATATGTAAGTGTTATTCCCGTAATAGTCTTTCCTCAACTCTGTATCCCATGGTGTTTGAAGCAAATCAGTAAAAGTATAATATATTTCCCAAATATAAAATTTCACGATATTTTACCTTACATTTTTATTTGTATTATTTTTCGGCCCCAAATATGCTCTAATATTTAACACTGAACTTTTCACTCAAAATTTCACAACTAAATGCTTAATCTTTATTACAGCATTCTTTACCAAAAGCGACAGAAAAATGTATGTATTTAGTGTTAGAAACATTTACAATTAATTCATTATTTTATGTTTCAGACTTTTGTGGATACTGTATTTCAAAAAATTAAAAATGGTGCCTGGCAACTGTAACTTACTCCAGCATTTCGTTTATAATAAGTCTAAGCAGATTGAATAAATAATGTTATGAGTTACATAATTGTATTACTTGTACGCTTTTGTTTTTCAAAAATATTTTTCTGTAACAGATATCTGTAGATATTTAAGTTTCTAAATAGGTTGAATACATAACACACTGCTTAATAACATTAAATGTAATACACATAATGTCTGAACAATATTTTACACAAAAATTTATAATTTGCTTTTGTTTCCAAGAGATATTTGTCTGTAAATCAAGGTTTCACATTTCTGTAAGTTTTAAAATGTTACATTTCTTTAAGTTAATTGTAAAATTTGAATTTGCTGTAAATGAAAAAAATATTTTTTTAATTATCAAAAATATACTGGAGAAAACAACAAATTTTCATATCGGAAGACATTTTTATTTATTTTAATTAAAATTTACATTATATTTGTTAATTATAGATACTACATTTATCTCAAAATTTTAAGCATTATATCAAATCAATAGAGGTCTTTATACCATTCAAAATAAAATAAGAAAACGAAGCTAGATGTCTCAGATATTTCATGGTTAATCTATTATCCGTCACAAAGGTGTGAACTTAATATTTTATATTTATGTTATAAACCTGTGGTATTTTTGTCACGCTCATTTTAAATAAGGGGATAATTTATATTTTGCAAGTAAAAGAGTCCACAGTATAAATTTATATTTAAGAAATAATATCATCTTGGTGTAATTCTATCTATGCAAATGAGGTAAAGTACTACTTTCAAACGGAAATATGTTATTTATTCGACTCTATTATTATAATTTGTTTAAATAAATAGAAAATAGTAATTTTATATTCTGCGTATTTCCAGAGTCAGTGGTGAATCATTCTTTGTACTATGCACATGTTCTTAGTATTTAAAGGTCATACCTTATAATAAATGTTTTATTTTATTTCAATAATTGTATTTTTGTGGTTTATTGAATGGAAAAATAGTAAAAAAAAAATATTATATCAATTTTTGCATAAATTGCATTTTTGTGCATGTTGCTTATAAGCAACATCATGCGCTAATGGTAAAATGTCCACTTAATAGTTTGTATACCCAAAGAGTAAAATCATAGGTAAGGAAACAACATATTCTTTTGCAAAACACAGTAAAAAATGATTTTATTGATTAAAAATAGAAAAATATTGTTATAATAACTTACAGAAGCATAAAAAATACATACAAATAAACAAATTGAATACAAAATTACTCATGAAATTCTTTGAAACAACTTTTCTTAGTGAAAACACAGGTTTTAAATGACATTTTATGCAAAAAACTAATTAAGTAAAACCTGTACACCCAATAGTATAAAACACAGTAAAATAGGATTTAGACAAAATAGAAATTAAACATAAATGAATACAAAAATAAAAACAATACAGTATTTATTTTTTGCATGGTGTTATTTATTTTCTGCAAAAAGGTAAATAAAAGTAGTTTAAAATTACATATAGAAGAATAGAGTGTATATTTATAGACAAAATAGAAAATAAACATAAATAAATAAAAAAAGTAACACAATACAGTATTTATTTCCTGCATGGTGGTGCCCCTAAGCTACACTTGAAAAACCGAACCTATGACACTTAGTGCATGATGTTGCTCAGAAGCAACAGTACAAAAACTACGAATATTTTCATAACAATGTAAAAATTTTACTTACCTAATTGATATTTTTGAAGAAAACCATCAAATAAATGTAATAGTATTTATTATTTTACTAAAAAATAATATTTATTAACAGATTTTGTACCTCAAATTACAACAATTGTAAGGTTAGCAGAACACAAGTTCAATGTAAGGATCAGCTGTTACTATTCTTACCATGTGACAAAAAAAATTACAATATTCTGTCTATTCCTTCAATAATAGTATATTATCGACATTGAAACTCCAAAAAGTTCCATCTTTCGTTGCTAGGTAGCACTAAAATATCAATAAAGGCAGTGTTGCTCCTGGGCTACAGTATGCATTAAAGGTATTCCGATTTTGAGTTGGGGGGCAACATTGCCCTATGCATGGGGAAGTGTGCTTTTATGACCTATAAACAACACCCGGGTTTGGATTTTCTATCAATGCTCGGTGGAGAGTTAAGGGGGTGTCTCCAGACTTTTAACTAACCCTGTATATACAGTAATATAAATATATTTTGCTGTGTTTGTTGACTGACCAACTAAAGCGCCCGAGAATTTTCGACCTTGCCCGAGCCTATCCGAACTCACCCGATTGCTTCTGAAATTAGGAAAGCATAATTAGTTTACTCTTGTGCCAGTAATGCTACATCAGAGCTTATAAAACCACTATTTCTTGATATCACGTTTTATAAGCGAACAACTTTAATTCTCCTAATAACTGACAATAAAAATTTACTGTTTTATTGTTACGCCACTGCAAATATGAAATAAACTCAGATTCAGCTTCATTGTTAATACAAGCTCTGGTCTGGTGCCTGGACAATTAATTGTCATAGTTGTAGAATCAAGTGCACCAACTGAAATAAGTATGCCGTCAAGCAGTAATTTTAGTCTTTGTCCCAGTAGATTGGGCATGTACAGATCATCCGTCCGACGTTTCCTAGTAAAGAGAATGAGATCTGTTTTCCCTGAGTTTACAGCTAGACCCATTCTCTCACACCAGCGTTCCAACCATTTGAGTGAGCTTTGTACGATGTCAGATACAGTCCCTGGGAATTTGCTATTCCCAGAATGCATATGTCGTCCGCATAACCTTGGGTATAAAATCCTCTCTCATTTAGTCCCACGAGCAGATCATTCACTACCATAGACCATAAGAGAGGTGAAAGAACTCCCCCTTGGGGGCATCCACGCGCAACCTCAATTCTAATTTCACTACTGTTTAATTGTGAGATCGTCATTCTATTTTCGAGATAAGCTTTTATCCAGCGGGTGATAGTGTGTTCTACCCCCCGCTTGATTAATGCGTCTGTCATGGATTTGACGGAGGTATTGTTAAACGCCCCTTCGATGTCCACAAAAACTCCCATCGCAAGTTCTTTCTGCTCCAGCACCTTTTCCACCCTGGCTACCAGTTGGTGGAGTGCTGTTTCGACAGATTTGCCTGCAATGTAAGCATGTTGATTTTTATGAAAAGGATTTGCAGCCACTGCTCCATCCCTTATGTATCTATCTATTAGTCTTTCCAACGTTTTAAGTAGGAATGATGTTAAACTAATAGGTCGAAAGTCTTTTGGATTACTATAAGTTCCTTTCCCTGGTTTAGGGATGTAAACTACTTTCGCTAATCTCCATGACCTAGGTATGTGTCCTAGAGCAAGAGATGCCCTGAATACTTTTATTAGCCATGGCACCAGCTTATCTCCGCCCCTCTGAAGAAGAGCTGGGAATATCCCATCTGGTCCTGCACTTTTAAAAGGGTCAAAGGACTTTATTGCCCATTTGACCCTGTTGCCAGTTATTATTCTCTTTGCCATTTCCCAGTCAACCTTCCCTGTCACATCCGGGATGTTTTCTTCCCGCAATGTCACAGTTTCAGCGGATCCTGGGAAGTGTGTTGTTGATAGATACCTCAGGGTATCTTCTTCCGTTTCCGTCATTTCCCCTGATGGAAGCTTGAGGGGACCGAGTCTTCCTACCGGGTCTCTGACAAGTACTTTTTGAAGTCTTGAGAGTTCGGAGATGGTCTCAACGCCATTTAAAAATGTAATCCAAGAGGATCTAGATGCCCTCCGAACTTCTCGTCTATAATTACGTTGCCTTTGCCTAAACTCTTCCCAGTCTCCAGGGTTATCAGACCGCTTGGCCTTGTTAAAGCTTTGGCGAGTCTGCCTACGGTGGGATTCCAGGGTCTGGTTCCACCGCAGTCCCCGAACCTGGGGTTGAGCTTTGAGCATGCAGCAATTCCTCTCATAAGAGTTTGTTAAAGCTTCCTGTAGATGGCCTACAGTTAGCTCAAGGTCTACATGATTGCGAATGGTCTGGATAGGACCATCATTTAACTTTGTCTCCAGGCTTTCTTTAAAGGAATCCCAATCCGTCTGTCTTGGGTTCCTTATAAGCCTGCTCTCTGTCTCAGCCCCGCATAGTTTAAACTGAATGCGCCTGTGATCAGAGAGTGTTGGTTCCGTGGAAACTTGCCACCCATTCACTCTTCCAAAAAGTGTGGAGGAGCAAAGCGTTATGTCTATGACCTCCTTCCTTAGCCTATTTTGGAAGGTGTGGTCATTCCCAGTATTTAGAACCATAAGATTGGTTCCGCTTAAGTAATTGAGGAGGGCCTCCCCTCTAGCGTTGGTGTTGGTACTTCCCCATATCACATGATGTGAATTGGAGTCGCACCCCACCACCACCGGAATGCCCTTCTTGTTACATTCTAATATTAGTTTTTCCATCTCCTCTGATGGAGGATGATGATTTATATCATATGGAAAATAAGCCGAACAAACAACTACTTCCCTCATGACTTCATCTATCTTAATCTTAACTTTAACTGCCACTAGGTCATCGGAAAGGAAACCCGCCACCGGCCATGACTCCAACCCTTTTACCATGACCGCCGCCCTTGGTCTTCCTTCCCCGCCACCACCATACAACCTATAACCAGTTACGTTTAACCCTTTAATGTTGCCTCCATACAGCCAAGGTTCCTGTATGAGAGCAACATGTACATTAGTCTCAACTAAACAATGAGAATCAGCCGTGAGGCCGCTATACTATGTTGTAAGTTAGTCTGAATAAAACTAATTTCACTCACCTTCTTGTTCTTGTGAGGTCCAGCGATGATTTTCTTTTCCCCTGAAGCCAGGGGGTGGTCTGTTCCTATAACGGGAGCGACGGGACCACCAACCATTGCATGCTCCCCTCCTACTGTTTCTCTCCTTCTTTATCTTCCTCCTTCCTATGCTTCTCTCCCAGCGGTGTAAATGCTGCCTGAGCGAAGCCATAGAAAGGTTTCCATTTGTAGGTGTTCTCCAGTACTCCAGCACTGATAGAGTCGATGCTGAGCACAAGGCGGACTCCCTTCATTCCGTCCTCCTTGCGCTCGAAGACCCTCCAGCCCTTGGTATTTAGGCCTTCGTTCCTTCCCAGCATCTTCAGGACCCTCTCAGTAGGTACAGGTGGGCCAGGGAACCAGGCTGCCACCTTCTTGTACTGAAGAAGGTCCTCCATCTTTATTACTTTAAGTTTCTTACCCCCGACCTCTCGACCGGGGATAATACTCTGCAGCCAATCTGCAGAGCGTTGGTCAGCACAAATACCGATGACAGCTCCTTTGGATAGTTAGTTATCCCGGAACTTTGGAACCGCCTCCTCTTCTGGCATGCTAATCATAGCCTCAAAGATGGCGTTCCTCACCCCGTTCAAACCATCATCATCCAAGAGCTAATCCTCTGGATATGCCTCCGGTACAATAGCCACCCTGATTCCAGGTGTGGTTACCTTAGCGTACGTACCTTTGGTTGTTCTCTTACGAGTAACATCTTCCGGTGTGATACCCGCTGGTCGTGCCTTTTTCTCCGCTTCGGAGATCAAGCCGACACTTTGGGTACCCGATGTTCCAGGTTCCGGCGATCTAGGCCGTTTCCTGTCTGACTTGAAGCTAGGGGAGTTCGGTACAAGAGGTCTGGCACCCTGCACCGTCGGGGTGGTCTCTACCCCGATTCCGGCCGCAGCAGCAGCTTGTTCAGCCGCCCGTGCCTCCCTCCGTTGCCTTCTCTCCCAGCTTGTCGGCTTCCTCTTTTTTTTTTCACTTTTTCCACCTTTGAAGCAACCTCCATAGGTGTCTGAACATCTTTCACCTCTCCACCCTCCTTCGGCCACAGATTGTCAACAGAGACTGTCGGACCCTGTGGCGAGCTTGGGTTTGAAGGTGAATATAACAGGGCTGTCTCGTAGATGCTCGAGCCGATCGACATCAACGATCCCTGCGTATCCTCGTCCTGGGGTAGACCTATTACCCCAGATTCTTCTTTTTGTTGTGATGAGCTGGGAGACTCTGAAACAAATGGCACGTTAGAAGCTTTATCTTTGTTGTCATTCATTTCATTGATTTAATTTTTGATTGTATTGCATTTGTTATGTTGTGTGTGTATGAGTAAACAGCATTTCCGACTACTCAAAACTGCTCCATCCGCCCTCAACCACCTATAACCTGCTCCTGTCAGTCCCAGTGGCCTCGGCGGGGCCCCCCGCCCCTGCCTACATGGTCCCATCTTAGGTATAAGAACATTTAATTCGAACTTTATTAAGAATTGTTTACATTGTGACTGCAACTTTTTATTTAGACAATTTAGAATGCAAGTTTTAATTTGTAATGAATATTAAAAGCTTTACTTAGGGACTTTACTTAAAAGTAAATTGATCGTAGAATTTGTTAATAATAGTCAATCTTTTTACTGAGATATAATGTATTTAATACAAATTACAATAACAATCGGAGAAAAAGTTATATACACAATATCTTATATACAATGCAATATAATACTATAGGCCTACAATACAAATCCTATACAACAATAAAAATACAATATTATAAAAAATATATATATTCTATATTTTTATATACAATATTTTATTAACTATTAAACCTATAGCGGTCTGAAATTGCTTCTGATTGGTTCACTTGCAAGATGTCTTCTTGTTACCAGATTTGTTCGTTTATATACATTGTCATAATCAGATTAAATGTTCTAATACCTAGGTCGAGTTTGGTATCATTTTTCATAACTTTTTTAGTAGATTTCAAATATACCTTTAAAATGTTAAATTATTATTCTGTTAAGAAAGTGTACCATTGTATAAACACAGACAGTAGGTGACTCAACGCCTAGGCAGCGGACAGCAGCGAGAGATTATAGGGGTGGCCTCAGGTAGTCCTGGGTCCATCGACCAACCTGAACTAGACAGAGTATAGTAGCTAAACTCGCGGCAATGAAATTAGGTGGGTGTGAGAAATTGCGGTGTTGCCAGATATCGAAGTAGTCAAGCGACGGAAGGTCGAGATTCGCCTACCTCCCTCGCCAACACTGCCCTTGCACTGTTGCAGCTTATAGTAAAGTTGTTTGCGTCCTTGGTGTCCTCAATCTACACGTGTTTCCCGGGTGGTGTTAAATGAACAACAAAATATTAATAATGACTTAAGGGTCTGCTCCAGTAAAAATAAAATGGATTTTTATCCCATAAGAGCAATGTTAAATTTCATACCATTTATTTCGTTTACTTTTTATCATAAAATTGTTTGCAAGGTCTCATTTTAAGCACAGTCACAATACGCATCCTTCTTGCAATTTACATTTTTAAAAATTTCTTTCATTTGTCAAGTAACTGACATTTTGTAAGTACAAAGTTTGAATTTTTTTCCTAACACAATACAAAATTAATAATGAAAAATAATTTGCAAGTAGGATCCGAAATTTTATAAAGAATATTCAGTTTTTTTTTCAACACTCAATTACAAAAGATAGACTTATAAAATGGTATGAAATTAGGCAATGTCAAAGCGTTCAGATGCAAGAAATTGCACTGGTTAGATAGGGATATAGCGATACCGGAAGTGAGTTTCCTGTTGCTTTCTCGTTTACTGGAGCAGACCCTTAAAATACTTTCTTACAAAAATCTAATTATTAATATGTACCTGTTTATTATTTAAATGTACCCTACGTTTTAAATAAAAATTTTATTCATACGATTTTGTACAACTTTGCCGCAGACGAAATCTTGCTGACAAAAAAAAAAAAAAAAAAAAAAAAAATTGGTTGGTGAAAAATTCAATACACAGCGGTTTTAAATTAAGTTACCATTTAGGTTTTTATTCTTCTGTTAATTATTTGCTGCCGTTTGAAAAATAAAAAAGTCATACCATTGGAATCAGTAGCATTTTCAAAAGGCAGTGGTATAATTTTATTTCACAATGCTGTGTAGACAGATTCACAAGCACGCGAGAAAGCACACTACCTTGCTCTTCGAAACCTTTACAACGGATGTAAGTTGTAGAAATAACTGCAGCACGAATTGGCAACACCGAAATTTCTCTCACCCGCCTAATTTCATGGCCCCGAGAAAAGTACCAATAAACTATTACCCCTAGTACTGAACTTGGTCGGATGTTTCAAGAATATACTTAAGTTATGGGGTATTTCTGATTCAATCAGAAATCAGTATTTTGAAATAAGTTTTAATTTGTATCATCAACAGTAGGTTTTCAATTACATTATTGTTTGTAGCCTATGTAATAATATTTCTTTGAAGAAATATATTTCAGAAACAGTTTGCAAGTTACTTTCATAAGTTACGTTTTTTTCGTTGAAAAAATATTTATATTCGATAACTTTTGAGTTGTAATATTGCAGACAATAAAGAAAGTAGTGCCTTTTAGCTGTAAAAGTAATATTCATATGCAACTGAGTAGTTCTTATATGATCTGCGCGAGAGCGACACCGTACGTCTAGGTACATTACTATACCTTTGAACACTTGTATCTGCTTTAATTTATAAGTTAGAAAGTTAATTTTTTTCACCAGATAGAAGATAAAATAAAGGAGGTTTTCCTTTCTTGAAAATTTCGATATCGGTTTTCATTGAAACATTGTTTTCAAACTTAAAAATTTTTTTTTCAAAAACTATTCAAAAATTGCGATTTTAAAAAAAAGGGAAACATCCGCGTTAAAGTGATCTTTGATATGAGCCGTAAATCATAACTGTGTGATTAAAAATGGCAGCGGTACGCGTGTTCAAGTGTAACATTATTCTTATGGGCAAGAAAAGTGACAAGATTTAGATACCGCAGAGCCTTAATGTTACACATTGTGTTTTAGTATTACTATGCTGATGACAGTAGTTTAGAAAGCATTCAATGCTATGACTTGTTACCAGTAAAGACCCCCAAGTGACTCCCAAATTTTTTCAAATTTTGGGGTATATTCACTTTGACACCATTTTTGAATTTCTCATCAAAACTTAGGATAGGAATGTCTGATAAAGTGAGGGGGTTATTATTAAGGTGAAGGAGCTAGGTGGAAAAAACGCCCATTTACATAATGCACTTTATCTCATGAATGCCAAGTCGTAGAGAAGTGATATAGATATCGTTGGATAGGCAATCATAAGGGCTATAAAATATTGATTTGAATGATCGCCACTCATAATAAATAATTTGCATATAATTTGTTTGTTATTTCACAAAATATGGTCTTTACTGGCCCGTCGGTGTCCCACTTGTATTACAATTTGTAAATCACTCACTACATCTCATTCAAAACGTTCTGAACTACTGAACTAATTGAACTATAGAACTACAATGGTGAACTAGTTCCTTTCACTGAAGGAGATTCACTGAACTACTGTACTTCAGTAAACTGAACGACATTGCCCAAGCCTACGACAAACTAATTACTAACGCGGCAGCCAAATTTTAGGCTGAAATTAGAAATTTAATAAAATCAACCGGCAAATGGCGACTTTCAACAAAAGAACAGACTCTCACGGGTTGGTGGGAGATTACAGAACGCAATCACAGAGTCAAGTCTACAGCAGCGGCAGGGCGGATTTACCATGTCGCAATCGCTAGTGGCCCCCCCAAAATATAGTCTATTATGTTATATAAATACATATACTTTTAAAGGCTGAGAGACGCTTTATTTTTATTTATAAAATTAATTTCAAACTTTTAACATAAACGTAAAACTATAGACTACACTAAACACAAAGTAAGTAAGAGCAATCAATACTGTACTAACAAATTACAATACATAATTACGAATTAGTTCCATTGTCTACTAATCACTGTTTCAAACGTCGTGAATACTCGTCAATTTTCGGTATTCATTGGTAACGTACCTACAAACGTATGTTATTTGGATTTAGAGCGTTCCTACTAGTTTCCAGGAAATCGTATTTTTTCACCCAAAAAGCACGTACTTGGGTGCTTCAGTATGAAACATCAGTACACGATGTTTCAGTAACAACACTTATTAACTTTATGAAGGTATTATTAGTTAGTATGACTATTTATACATTAACTAAATAACTAAATTAATTAAACAATGTCTTTCACTAGGTGCACACTTTAGATGTCGCGTTAAACAATTAAATAAAAGCATTTCGAATAATTCACGGCTGTGTGAGCTAATCCCTGTGTCTCCTCAAAACGGGAAAATATATATTTTTTTAAGTATCCAAATAAATACTTACCTATATTTCCATTTCTTTAAAATTTAATTATCACTTATCTTGATTTATTTGTTAAAATTTTCTACCGTTTAGTAGTTGAATTGTTTACTAAGGAATTTCATGTTTACTAAATATTTATCATTCATTCCATCAAGCTCCTCTTTGCCCTTTCCTACTTTTTCCTCTAAGCATACATATAAATCCAATTAATTATGTGAAAAACAAGTTGCATTTCTTTACTTTACAAAGTCAATTGGTCGAATTTCGACCGCAGGAGATATTAGTTATATTTAATATATAAAACCCATCAAACGTTCTTGTGATAAAAAATATTTTTTTTAGGCATTGAACTGGAACGAACGTTACAAATTTTACCAATATATCGAACTATGATTACCGTAAAGTGCACCTCTATAACAGTAAATATTTAACTCGACAACAAATACAGAAACACTGAGCGTAGTTTATAGAAAATGTGTATGCATTCCTTTATGTAAACTTGATGAAATAACTTTTATTTTTTTAGATACAAGGCGTTTTAATCGCAAAGGTTTTTTTATATATAGACTTTTTAGTATAAAGTGGTATAATTTTGTTTTTTAGTTGGCAACCCTTGATTTGGCCTTGATCTATGTTCTTTGTCTGTCGTGTCGAAGTTGAAGTGAAGATAGAAGCGTTCTTGGTAGGTATAGATAGACTCCTTTATATTTAATTAAAATAAGTTAAGGTGCAGTTAAAACGCTTAATATAGTTCAATTGTCAAGTATTTATAGTAACTTAACTAAACGGGTATAATGTGCAAGTTAATTAAGAAGATCGTAAATAATTTAGTCGGTAGGCTAAGCTTTACCTGCATATAGGCCTAGACTCTTCTGCCACGTGTAAAAAGCAACTTGAAACAAGTAGTCATATTTTTAGTACAAGGACCGTTGTAAGTGGTATTTTTAAATAAAATTAGTTCATTTCATTTTGTTAAGATGTGGGGTTTGAAATTTACCTTAAACTTTGTATTTTTATGCTAAAACCTTATGTGGTTGCTAAAATGGCGGGAATATGTCGAATTTGACTTAACCTCACAAATATAGTACTAGAGAAGGTGTATTTAGATTAGATTTGTTGTAATATCACAATTACCTACGCATTGGGGTTAGATAACATTGGAGTTTCGCTTGACATGCTTAGGCTACCTTGTATTTATTTAAGGCTATTTTCACTAACCTCGATTACATAGTGACCAGTAACAGCAGCCTGACTACTAAATGTGATGGTCTCTCATTAGGTTGGACGAAATTTTACATTATTTCCTGGAATATTGTAAAGATGCGGTATTTATATTTGAATCTGATGTAATCTCTTAAAATCGTATGCAATTCAGTTAGATAATTATTTAATGGGACATGGGTTAACCTGTATTTATTAAGCCTATTTTTTTAACTTTGTCTGCAATAAGTTACAATGTGAAATTGGTGGTGCAATATTTAAGGCTAATTTTCTCGAAGAAGCACTCCACGATTTTCTTAAATAAATTATACAATACACACAATCACCTACGTTATATGTTTAGCGAGTTTGGTTAATATTGAGCAATTATTTTTTCAGTACAAGTGTTTAAAGGAAGTATTTAATTCAGCGAGATTTTCGCCTTTTGGCGCATATTCAAGGCTAATTTTCTCGAATAGGCATTCAATGAATTTCTATAAAAAGTTATACAATACACACAATCACCTAAATTATATGTTAAGCAAGTTTGGTGAATATTGAGCAATTATTTTGCTCAGTACACATTTTTAAAGACAGTATATAATTCCGCGAGATTTTCGCCTTTTGACGCATATTCAATGCTAATTTTCTGGAAAAGGAATTACATGAATTTCTTTAAAATATTATACTATACACGCAATCACCTAAATTATATGTTTAGCAAGGTATTTATTTATTTAATGTTACGTTGCAGACGAGATTATGTTACGAAATGTTACCAAGATTATCAAGTAATATTGTCTGCAGCGTTACTTAAATATTCCAAGAAACACCTTTACTAACAAAATACATTAAAACAAACATTTTCAGAATGATGAGATATAAATAAATAAATCTATATATATAAAATCCAAATCCACTTATTCACTGATCACGATTTCTCAAAAACTACTGAACGTAATGAAATTTGCTATGTAGCTTCCTCTAGGACCGTTGGTGCTGATAAGAAAGGGTTTAAAAAAATTCGAAATTTTAGGGGAGGTTTTGGGGGGTCAAAGTTACTAAAAAAACCCACCGAACGGATTGGAATAAATTTGGTATGTAGCTTCCCCTAGAGTCATAGGTGCTAGCTAAGAAAAGTTTTAAAAAAATCGAAATTTAGGGGGGTTCGGGGATCAAAGTTACTAAAAATCCCCATAAGAAATACATAGTGTAATATATTTATTGATATATGTTTTTGTTAATATACATTTAACTTTGATTTGTCTATCAGTGCAAAGCCGGATTGGGCCAGCTAGTATATAATATATAAATAATAATAACATTTAAACTTAGAGTACCGGTAATTATTGATAACTTAAAATTTAAAAACAATTTTAAGTAATAAGCTTCAAATTAAAATAAACATTACAAAATATTATTTATTTAATGTAAGAGTTGCAAACGAGATTACTTTATGTTAAAAAGTTACCAAGGTCCCTAAGTAATTTCTTCTGCAGCTTTAAGTTAAAATGTTAAAAAAAAATCTTTACTAGCAAAATGCACTTAACATTGTCAGAATAATTAGTTATAAATAAATATTGAGGGCGGCAATAGCCGCCAGATGTAAGTATGGCCGCTACCACTGCCCTTATATACTTTGAATTTTGAGGCCTGTCTTTTTTATTTAAAATTTTTCTCATAAATACTCATGAAAACCTGTAAAAATATTTAATATATTGATTAAGTTATTATTATCAATCATAATATTTGACTTCGTGTGCTGTTTTTATCAATTATTCATTAAAAACGATATTTTTCTTCAGTTTACTCCACAATAAATGTGTTTCTCCATCGGGCGACCGGAAAAATTCAGGCGACCCGTCAGCTGACTGATTGTAGATTAGCAAAATTATTTACTGGAAAGGTATTTTATCTGTGCGCTAGCTTTAGTGTGATATCTGTTGTGGCTTCTGCTGTCTGTATTGTGATTTGATATTTGATCAAATGTGATAGTTATCTTTCTTGTTTCTTGAGTAGTTCGAGCCTATAATTATCATCCAGAAGTTACTGAAGAATTTAATTTGATATAACCAAAGGCTATTTTATAACCATTAAAGGTATTTTCTTTTTCTTTCTAGATGCATCAAAATATTTACTATATCAGAACAATTAATTGGTTATGCTTTTACCAACTTATATGCTAGGCCTACAATGACCTAAAATAATAGGGGATTAATAATATCCCACAGGTGGTATAACTGTAGTTAAATTTATCATTTACATTTTCAATTACGTTTTAAGTAGGCTAACTTTTTTTAAGATCTGATTGTTGGAGCCTTATGCTAAACATGCCTATAGATTAAAGTAATAAATACTTAAACATAGGTCTTGGCCTACATATTTTAAAGTATTAGGCGCAAGTGTACTATTCGACCCTAGGCTGATATTTTTGCAGACGACGTTGTTTTACATTCTGTTGTTAAATGTTGAATAGGCCTACAGGTAAACATACTGTGGCGTAAGTTTACTATTCGACCCCTAATACTTTTGCAGACAGCGACGTTGTTTTACATTCTACTGTTAAATGTTGAATAGGTACAGGTAAACACATAGGCCTAGTCAAAAATAGAATAAGATGTAAGTATGGCCGCTACCCCTGCCCTTATATACATTAAATTTTGAGGCCTGTCTTTTTTATTTAAAATTTTTCTCATAAATACTCATGAAAAAAAAAACCTTCACAGAATTTACCTTGTTACCTAATCGCCCAGTATAATTGATTTGTGACATTCAACTTCTACACTATGACATAACAACAGATTACAACGGTATCGTTTGATGAACTGTAAACAAGTGACTCTAACGTTATAACGACTAACAAAATTTTACATTTTCTTGTTAATCTAAAAAGTTATTTAGATCGGTAAGTATTAACGTATTAATTTTGAGATTTCTTTAGAAATCAGTTGAAATTTTTTTTAAATAAATAACAGCCGAAAAAGGAAAATATAAGAATGTGTTTGAGTAAGTTGAAGAGAATAAAACGCAAGGTCATACTTACGAAAGTTTTACCTTTTTGAAAGGTTTTTTTGTCAAGATATAATATATAAATAATTATAATCAAATTTAAACCTAGAGTAATAAAATTATTGATGACAAAAATAAAACATAATTTTAGTTAAAATTCTAGACTAAATTAAATTGCACAATGTCAACTTAAATTTAAATAGTTCAATTGTTTAAATTCAACTATTAAATGAACTATTCCCTAAGGCCTAGGGAAGGAAAAATTTCTATGAAGCAGTTTTATTTAAAAAAAAAAATTTCATATCAGCAGTAATTATTATGTCATGTGCATATCTGCATATAAGCTACTCATTATGCGTAAGTATTTATAACTTTTATGTGTTTTATTTTATAAGTATTACACATGTTTTATTAACTATGACATTCAAGTTTTGGTGGTTTATTGTAATAAATACAATTATTTTCAATAATGTGGCACAATTTGTTCAATTTCGTATTTAGTTTTCAGAAATGTTTCAAAGAAGAATCAAATTAAAAGTATGCTAACATTAGTACACTACATCGGTTTATTACCTACGAATTAGTTTTATTGTAACCCTGTCTTCTTCTTACATCTTTAGACTAATTGTTTACAGTCTACTTATTGCTTTGTGTTGTGTCTAAAACTAAAGAAGAGCGCATCATAAAAATGTTACAGCTTTGCTACGAAATTGAAATTATTGTAGCAGAGAGTACTTATGAGAAGCGGTGGGAATTTAGCAGGCGTTACCACCGTGATGACGGGAACGCTTTCCTTGGCGGACTGGTCAAGGTCGACTTTACTACAGGCCGGGGTGCTTCCCCCTTCCCCTAGCCACTACGTCACAGTCTGGGTTGTACTTAATCATAGTGTAAGTGTATCGCGCTTTCATTTACACGTTCCTGGACCTTTTTACAGTCATTTATTTATAATGAAACTTATATATTTGATTTCTGCATGAAATACGGAATACAGCGATGTAAAAATCATTTACTTCAGTAAATATTAGAATTTGTATTAATTAAAATTAAAAGTATTCAAGATTTGTGATAGCGGGACACGAAAAAGTCACACAGCGTAAACATTTTTTGTTTTTGAGGTAAACACAATCTACAACTTTTATTTCACATATTTTTCTATAAGTTGTTTAGTTTGTTCAATAATCAAAGGTAAAGGCCGGGACATCGGTTATTTCAACTCGCGCCGCTAGTCTCGCTTTCCTTCTAGCCACGCTTCCGATATTGGCCGTCTCACGCTTTCGGTTGTGTTCGTCTTATTTTATAATTACCTTTGCTATTTTGGTTGAATAGTAGGCAGTGTTTGAGTCGTGCTTAATAATCAATGTTTGTTTGAGATGCCTCGTGCTTGTTGTGTGCCGGGCTGTAAAAGCAATTATAAAAGTGCGTGTAGTGGTGGAACTTATACTTCTATATTTTCCTTTCCTCGAGATGAACACCGGAAAGTACAATGGCTGTCGGCCATACACCGAAAAGATTTCGAACCGTCTAAAAACGCGGTAGTTTGTATAAAACATTTTGACGACCGTTTTATTATTACAGAAGATTCAGTGACACGACCAGACGGTTCAGTTTTGACAGTAAAAAAGGATATTATTAAACTATCCAATGACGCTGTACCAACTATCTTCGATAATCAGCCGATATACCTGATAAAAACAATGCCGCACCCAAAATACCTCCAAAAATTTACAATGAAAATGGGGCCTAGTAACTCGGGCCTGAATGAAAGTCAAGTAAAATATGTATCATGTAAATGTTCGTTACTTAAAGAAAATGAAAAATGGTTAACCTGCTCCTTGACGAAGTGTATATCAAACCTAACATTACCTACAAAGGGAAAGCTAGAGGGCGCCGTAGTTAATACTAACGAGACTGAAAAGTATGAAATTGCAACTACCATTCAAACGTTTATGATTAGCTCTATATTAGGTCGTTATAAAGATGTTGTTGGCTTATTTCCTGCCAAAGATTTAAGATTTGTGACTCCAGGTTGTCAATAAAAATGAAAGTGGATAAATTTAATTAACTTATAAAGACTGCGTATATCACCATTTCATACCAAAGGTAATTTTTGAGCTTAAAAAAATATAATTGTATGTACCGGTAGTTTAAACGTAGATTTTAATTTGTAAAATAAATTTGAGTGATCAATTATAATGTTTACGCTCTAATTATTATATTATAATTGGTTTCTGTTACTTTTATAAAACCTAGATATAGCATAAAAACCAACTGCAATATATGTAACTTCGAAACTTACGTTGTTTTATATAGATAAAAAAGTACTACACTACTTTTAAACGTGTTTTAGTATTAAGTGATTTATTATTTAGTTAAGTTTAAATTTTCAGCGAAATAGGACGAAGGGTTTCAACAGTAGACCAGTTTAAAGCAGAGTATGTCGGGGCGCGCCATATGTTTCTTACGGGAGACACCGGCCGGGTAGCACTCTGACCGTGACGTCACGAATTCAGAGCTCCGGCCTGTAGTAAATTCGGCCTTGGACTGGTCTAGCCCTTGTATTCTATAGCCGTGAGTCACAGTAGCCTTTACAGAGTTTCTACTCCATGGGCGCCCATACCTATGGGCAGAGGGGGGCCACGGCCCAACCCTAGCTCCCAGGGAAAGGAAAATATGTATATGTTTAACTATAGTCAGGTATTTTTCTTTAAAGAGATTAGCACTAAAATATGTTTTAAATGTTATGTGCCGTTTGATTTTACATATAGACCTATTTATTTTATTTTTTACAAGAGTTCAAGCACGAGCTGCAATGCACTGTGTATTGAAAATACTCTCAATGAGGGGTTGGCGTGTGAAGCACGCAATGCACTTTGTATTGAAAATACTCCCAATATGGGGGTTGGCATGCGAAGCAAACAATGCATTGTGTAGTGAAAATACAATACGGGGGGGGGGGGGGGGGGGGGG
>JAGFPH010000023.1:1738591-1771698 GCA_018207615.1 Philaenus spumarius
CCCCCCCCCCCCCCCCTAGAAAATATCATATGGGCGCCCATGTTCTACTATGTAAACGTAAGTTGATAGCACTTCTTACAAGTAATGGTAGACTAAAAGTCTAAATTATAGAAAATGCTCTCTGATTTACAATGCTGAAATAACAGTAATAAAACCTAAACTTATAGTGTAGTTAATAGTCTCAGTATGTTTCCAGTTTGTAAACGAACATAGGTTGATATCACAATTAAACTTTCCTAATAAAATTTTACTGTAATTTCACCAAACAGTACACAATGGGTAAAAAATCTACGGTATACAACTGTGATCCTTAGTCTATTCTGTAACTAAATTTATATTATCATACGAATACAGTTATGCAGAGTGTCCCCGAACTCTCTGGTCCTCTTTTGTGGATTTGTTCCTGGGATCGAGACAAACATATTTCACAATATATTATATACATAGTCTACGGTGCTTACTTTTCATCTGTCTGTCTTTTTTACAAAATAATTGATATCTAGAAAACGGTTTGACCGATTGAGTTCAAATTTGACATGACGTTACCCATGGGTTTCATCGGTAGTTTTTCATTGTTGGGAACACATTCCGGGCGTCAGTTGAAAGGGGGGTCCGGCAATGTTGAAAATATTACTTCTCAAAGCATCGTTTTATACATTTCAGAGGTGAAATTAGGTTACAATACTTTGTCATAAATTGAAGTAAATTTATAATGCAGTTTGTTGGTTTACATCATTGTCATGTCCTTTCGCGTTGTTGTTTTTATGATTACCTTACGTCATTTTGTTACCTTAACCCTTAACCTATTATCACGTTCACTACTAATGACGCACATGTAAGCTTGATACTGAACACTAAGAGAAGCGGCCGATGCATAGTGCATTGCACGCCAACCCCCATATTGGAAGTATTTTCATTACACAATGCATTGCGTGCTTCGCACATCAACCCGCGCGTGTTGGGAGACTTTTCAATACACAGTGCATTGCGTGCTTCGCACACAAACTCCCGTGTTGAGTATTTTCAATACACAGTGCATTGCGTGATTTTAACACCAACCTCCGTATTTGGAGAATTTTCAATACACAGAACATTGCGTGCTTCGCATGCCAATTTTAAGCCTATGTGCTATGGACGCACATGTGCGTCCGCTTTATAATATTAGTGATTATTACGTAGAAAGGTTTAAAAATTAAAAATCAAGTAATTTCTACTCATTTCATCTATAAATATAAAAAATAAAAGGTCAGCTCCTAGCATAGGAAATACAAAATTAGCGTAGCAGTGAACGTTTTAAAGAGCGATAGTTAATAAATAGTAACAGTAATGATGATGATAAATAATAATAATGAATAGTAAAAATTTATAAAGAAAAGTTAAATCGTGTAGAGTATTTTATAGTTCTTTTTATTTACAAAATTCTTTCTTTTACATCTCAGATATTGAGAGGAACGTAAACACAAACCTCAGATATTGGGGGGACGCATCCCCCCGTCCCCTCCCCAGCGATGACGCCCGCGGTTATACCTAACAATGATCTACCAACGATTATACCCAATGATGTTCAAAATGGTGGTCGTTTTCAAACCTAAATTAAGTTACCCAAACAACAAAAAATTATTTTTAACAAAAAGTGTCGGCATCTTTTTTGTACCCCTTTTAATTCCGTATCGGATAATATAACTATCAAAACATCGGATGAAGGATAACAGTTAAGTTAAAAATAATAACAGCATACGTAACCACAATATCGGGATATTTTGCATACTTTTACTAAGAGATTTATGTATATACAGTATGTTTCGTAATAACTCTGCAATATTCAGCACATAAGAATGAGAGAAAAAATAAATTGGACATGTGTCTGGAAACCCTATGTTTTCCCCATAGCCGCCATTTTTTTTTTTTTTTCACTAAATAATTTTTATCTAGAGAACGGTTTGGCTGATTAAATTCAAACTTGGCATGAAGTTTAACATATGATTGATCTATTTTAGGAAAAATAAACGATTATATTCAATAATGCGTTTCAAAATGGCATCTGTTTGAACATTTTAAATCTGAATTACCCAAAAACAGTACATTTTAACAAGAAATGTCAAGACATCTTTTTTGTAGGCCTTTTTTCTGCATCGGATGTTGTAACTGTCAAAACAATTGGCTTAAAGATAATAGTTACGTTATATGTAGTAATTGGTTTATTCAACCCGGCATCCTATACAAACACAGTAAATACAACAATATTGTGGTTACGTATGTTGTTATTATTTTTACGTGACTATTATCCTTCTTCCGGATAGTTACACCATACGATAGGGAATTAAGAGGGCTATAAAAAAGGTACCTTGACATTTTTTGTTAAAATGTACGGTTTTGGGGTAATTTAGGTTTTACTTAAAATAAATCATTGTTAGGTATAACTTCATGTCAAGTTTCAACTCAATTGGTCAAACTGTTATCTAGATATCAATTACAGTATTTTGTAAAAAAAAAACACACATAGAGACAGACGAAAAAGTAAGCAACGTAGACCCATGTTTATATTGTGAAATATGTTTGTCTCGATCAAAGGAACAAATTCACATAAGGGGAGCAGATAGTTCGGGGACACTCTGAATATTGAAATAAAAGATTTGGATACATGTAGGCCTTCACCGTGTAAGTCTTCTTATGCAGCTGAATCAGAATATCTGGAGTTGCGGCAATCATTACAATTCAAACGCTTAGAAGGAAGAGGACGCTTCAAGGCTTTGTACTAGCCTGAAATGATAAAACAAGGTGTTTTTCTATAGGTTATATAGAAAAACTAGGATATCAAGGGTGAATAGTAATATGACAATACAGTTGTATATCATCAAAGTCAAGCATTGCGAGGCGTGGTGAGCACTTGGAAGCCTGACATTTATATCAGGACATGACATAACCCACAGCTCAAGATATTCTGCATAGTCTAGTGTACCTACAGGTGTTTTGCTGCTCTTTTACAGTAATCATAATTTAACATTTTAATATTAGACTAGAGAAAAGTGTAGTCTACTTTCAGAATATATTTAAAAATAAGGTGTTTCAATGGAACACACACTAAAAGTAACTAATACTTGATTACAAGTATTGGTATTTGAAATACATTTAGTTGAAGAGATCAGTAGTTGTGTAAACAGTTATATTAGTTATAAAAGTTTGTTTGGTATGTTATACAAATACTATATTCATCTTCACACAGCTTACTAAATATTGATGCTTCTTCTAGCAAAACACGATGCCGCCCAAGGTTAACCATCATCAGTCATCGCAGTTACCCAGTTTAGGACCCTCTACACCTGAACCTACAATTAACATAACGTAAGTCAAATTAAACGCACATCTCTGTCAGTACATTCGTAGGTTGACAATTATTGTGTTTGTTTGTAGAGCTAGTTTTATTCTGTTTGATGCAAAATACCATTATAATGTTTTTCATAAATTTTTGTAGGTTTTGTCACAAAGTTTTTATACAATTTGAAGACAACTCTAAACTTAACCTTTTTTAATTCCAGTAGTTTCCCAAGCATAATAATTTTTTCATGTTCCATAATTTAAAAGCAAAACAGAATCCTTATAAGATCACCTTTGTCCGGAACTTATTTGATTTTCTCAGGAACAAAAAGAAATATCAGAATGAAATTTGGCATTAGTTATAAAGCATGCAAATCCTTCAATAATCCTACATAGGCCTAAATAAATATTTTACAGTTAATTTTGCCAAACTTAGTTCCCCAAAAAATAAATATTCCTATTCATAATACAATAGAGTCCAGTTATTCCGAACTAATTGGGATCGAACATTGTTCGGTTTAGCGGGAATTCGGAATAGGCGGATTTCATGAATAATATCAACGTATTGGCTTGTTAAGGCGTAAATTAAGTGCGGGGACATCTGCTAGAGATAGTTCTATACAGCGTTGATCGGCTCGGAGGAAAGGGAGGAGGAGGTGAACGCTCAAATGAATCACACGTAGACGCGGCAAATGTTCTTGACCTCGCCTTAGTGCAGGGCTCTATAACAAGGGCTATACCATTTTGCTCATTTACGGTGACCCAGTATCGATCGCCTATGACGTCACCATGCTGACACACACCAGCTGGTAATATTTCAGTAATGTGCGCGCTGTCGTTAAATCGCTGTTAACTCGATGGAAAAGCTTCAGTAAAATAAAACTTAGATATTCTTAATCTACTTAAAGTACGGATTCTAACAGTATAAAAAACTTTTATTTTAACATGTATTTCGAATTTTAATAATTGAAAATATTTGAGAATTATCACTGACTGACATGGAAAAGTTACTAAGCGAGGAATTTTTTATTTTTGGGTTATAAACAAACTTCCAGCGGGAAAGTTGTAGCCAATGAATTGATCTAAACTTTTCGATTCGCCGATTTGTGATAAAATGATAACATTATTATGAAATCGTTTTTAAATGAGCACGAGGAGGTGCCGCGCCGCCACTCCCGAAGTAGAGTTGTTTAATACGGGAATATTTACACCCTTATCCATTACGTTTATGTACATATTGTTATTTTAAGGTAATATAGTAAATCACTTGTCCCCAGGTAATTTGCCAGCTAGAAAAAAGTAAGCATTTTATTTTAACATAAACTAATTATAATTTATAATTAAAATTTGATATTATTGAAGTGGACACAAAAAGTTAAGTTTTAGGTTAACGTTTAAAAAATAATATCATTATTATGTACATTTAAAGAAATAAAATTAGAGATCAATGATGGAAAAAGAAAATCGTAATTTCGTAAAAAAATTAGTTTCATATTTAATTAAAAGAATTACCTTATAATAAAGAAATATGCTGTCTTTTATTTAAGACTCCCTCTTGCTCGTTGTAAGGGAGGCATAGCAGAGAGCTTATTTAAAAACGAGTTCATAATGATGTAAACATTTTATCACAAATCGGTCAATTGAAAAGTTTAAATCAAGATAATACATTGGAGAAAATTTCAAGAGATATTGATATAGATATTGACGATAATAACAAGTCTTGGATCGAAACCCTATCTTTTGGCTAGCTTACAGTACCTTCTGAAGAGTGGAAAAGAACAATAAGTGATTTTGAAATCGAGTTCAAAGCTATCCACGAAGAAGGAAATTCTTTAAAAAAAATTATTAAAACATTGAAGAAAACACTGGTCGAAAAGTATCCCAATGTATGTCTACAAGCAATACACGTTTACGCACGAGTGCGGACATTTATAAAAATTAGACATGTAAATAAAGATATGGTTTCAAAAAGGAGCGAGGATAAAAAAGTTAAAAAGTGACTTCAGTCAAAGAAACATTTAAGTACTCCGCAAATTAGACAACAATGAACAAATTAAATAAAAGACAGCATAATTCTTTGTTATAAAGTAATTCTTTTAATTACATATGAAACTAATTTTTTTACGTAATTACGATTTTTTTTCCATCATTGATCTCTAATTTCATTTCTTTGAATGTACGTAATAATGATATTATTTTTTAAACGTTAACCTCCAATTTAACTTTTTTGTCCACTTCAATAATATAAAATGTTAATTATAAATTATAATTAGTTTATGTTAAAATAAAATGCTTACTTTTTTATAGCTGGCATAATTACCTATGGACAAGTGATTTACTATATTACGTTAAAATAACAATATGTACATAAACGTAATGGATAAGGATGTAAATATTCCAGTATCAAACAACAGTACACCGGGAGTGACGACGCGTTACCGTCTCGCGCTCATTTAAAAACGATTTCATAATGATGTAATTATTTTATAACAAATCGGTGAATTGAAACGTTTAGGTCAACTCATTGGCTACAACTTTCCCGCTGGAAGTTTGTAACCCAAAAATAAAAAAAATTCCTCGCTTAGTAACTTTTCCATGTCAGTCAGTGATAATTCTCAAATATTTTCAATTATTAAAATTCGAAATACCTGTTAATAGAGCTCTGGCCTTAGTGTATGTTTACATCATCCGTTATTTCCTTCGAGATAACGAAAACAGAGGAGTAAAACGGATGAACGCAACTGGCAGGTGGAAACAACACCAGTGGTGCACCGAGGATTTGGCTTGGGGGGATGCGTAAAATATCATCGGCATCAGATCATCGGCGCGCCGGACTACACGTAGCGACAACGTGTATTTCTCCCACGCTTTGGTACCTCCCTCCCTTCACTGGAGTGTTTTCTATATTCAGCTAAACTTACCTCAGAATCAGAGCAAGTCTTTCGTCTGGCTCAATACTTCTCATAACAGTACATTTTTTCACTCACTGGTCAAACCAAACATTTTGTCAAACGACTCTACTGACATACGACAGACCTGACAAAATTTCTCTGGGTACATTCTATGGATATTAAATATTACTGTACTTGAAACTACCCTGTTACCAAACGGCTTGATAATGTTGGGTGTGACCACCAACGCCTCTTTGTACGACGTTCCTTCTTAAAACCGGCCTGCAACATCAGCATATTAGCAACACATCCTACCTGAATCGTGTCCATATTAGAACTTGATAGATTAAAACAATGGTCCAAATAGCGGTCACATTATGCGTGGACAATCGGCGGCGTTTTATACGTTCGTGTAGTCAAAGCCTCGCGTTCAACCCGCCGCTGATTGTCGGCTTCATGTAGTCCATCACATTTTGCCGCGTACTATCGGCGGCGTTTTGTACGCTCGTGTAGTCTAGGCCTAAGTTAATCCGGCGTTGAGCGTGGCCAACGCGGATTGACGCGTTAACGACGCGGCACTATCAACGCCGAACAAAGTTATACGGAGCGCTGTCAACACGCACTCGCAGTGCAGCTATCAGAGAGGCCATAGTAGTCAGAAGTATCGACTTTGTCTTGGTTCTGTTAGTTATTTTTTATTTCAAAGTTATTATTGTTTACTTCAAAATTTACACGAGCCGAGTCGACCCCCGCGGAAATTTTTTTCTACGCTCTGAGAGCATACCGGAAAGGGTCATTCGGCTCCGCTTAGCACGGGTCGGGCAGATATAGCCACAGGTTCCAACCAGAAAGAACGTTCGATCTCTTCCACTGATCGTCCATGATGATTTTGCAATTCACGGTAGTTGTGACAGTAGTAGCAGGAAATCCAGACTAACTTATGTTGAGGTGGAATGCGCGCGCATCCTTCCGACACATGTCGGAACGGTGCGGGTCTGTTAGATTTATCCACTACTACGGATTTCCGCGACGGACCGGGTCGGCTCGATTCCGCTCGGCTCGTGTAAGTATAGCTGAAGCTTGATACACCTTTTGAAAGCACTGGGTGTGTACACCACCGTCTAACCCTCCTGATACACAATTCTTCATATGTTTCTATTATTTGTAAAACACCTAGACAGCCTAACTGAATTGTGTCCCTTTTGGAAGTGAAGGACGCAACGTTGACAAAGTCTCAAACACGCGGTGTAAACACGTTACCAGCGTTGTCGACGCGTTACCAACGTCGCTCTTTCAACGTCCCGTATATCTTGGTAATTTAGAGCCCGGTTTTCAGCGTTATCAACGCGGTGCTATCAGCGCTCGTATACCGTCAACTCATGAACCAGACCGCCGGGACTCAAACATCACTGTTAGAAAATCATGATTGCGTAGGGTAAGGACCATATTTATTTCAAGAAGAACGATTATTTTTTCGAAATTGCATCACGAAATTAATCATAAATGTACATTTTAATTGAATATCGACTACGAATTCAACGATCGATTAGTTTAAAATAAAATCAACATTACTAAAAATACCTTCTGGAGGGGGGACAGGTCCCGTTCGCCCCCCCCCCCCCCCCCCCCCCCCGTTGGTACGCCACTGAACAAAGCTACTAGTGCCTAGCTTTTGTATCTAAACCTTCTTTATTTCTGAAGGACCCGGTATCCTTTTCACCGGATGCTTTCTGCGGTAACTTCCTTCCCGCAAAACGTGAAGGAAAGAAAACCAGCTTTCATTCCAATTTGGTTTCAGGCGTTTTCATCAACCTTGGGCTCTATGTATGTCTATTTAACTTATTTGTATAACAATAAATGTATGTTTTTTCACGAACTTCTTTTTAATTTCTCCTATTTTTTCTGAACTCTGTTCGGAATAGGCGGATTTTCGGAATAGCGGGACTGGTATAGTTTAAAAGCGCTTTTTGCAGATATCAACATATTTTTCAGTTGAATTGTATGACATTTTGATTTAAATGTGAACTATAAATGTGACTGTTGTTCCTTTCATCATTCATGTACAATATTAGTCCTAGGGCCCAGGCCTTTAAAATGTTATGATTACCTAACTCTTGAGACTTCGTATATCTCTTATTTAATTCGAGTCGGACAACATTTTTATTTGCAACAATTCTCGGTAGCGAATTCTCGGTAGCGGGGCGTTTTCCTTTGAGAACCCGGCAAAGTCATTGATTTGATGCGGTAAAAAAAAATTATAACCTAAACAATAATCTTCTTTTAATCGAAAGTTTGTTTTATGTAGAAAACGAAAACATTTTGTCGGACAAATATGATTGGTCATTTCTGCGCGTCCGACACCCCGAACACGGCAAAGTTATGGCGTAAAAACATTTAGTACCTAACTGCTGATTTTTTCAGAATCGTTTATAAAATATATATATAACTAAGTGGTAACCTTGTCCGACAAAATTGTCGGGGCATACTTGTTGTCGGACGCCTTAAAATTAAGGGTTTCATGCAACCCTTATATTTATGACCTTTTGTCGGACAAAAATAGGGTACGTAAAGTGTCTTATTTTGTGATCAGTGATTCGATTGTCCGACAAAAAAGTTGGGGCAAATAATTAGTCTGACAAAAAAAGTGAAATTTTTAAATAAATCTATAAATTGTAAACGGGAGGCGCAGTTCAATTCAAACGCATTTTTCTCAGTTAGTTATATAGTGCTAAACTGGCCATTTTAGCAATTTGGCTGTAGCTAGTAGAACGTGGGGAGCAGACACCCTAATGCTGAGGCAACTTTAAGCATCTTTTGTCCGATCAAAAATGATGTATGGGGTGGAAATATGGAGCTCTGCAGCAAAAGTACATATAAATAAATTAAATACAATTCAAAACTCAGCCCTAAGGATCTGTCTGGGATGTCCAAAAACAACCCCTGTGAGAGCAATGGAAATAGAACTCAACATCGAACCGTTAGAGATCAACATTCAAAAGATAATCTGGCACAAGTTTTTACAGAAGTCTGCAGACACATCAAATGCCTTCCATAAACGGGATCTCCGATGCACCAATCATAAATCATCTTTTAACTATCGAACAAAATTATTGGCAGCAGCCATGTCAGATATGAAACCAATGTCTTATCCTACTGTCAACTGCATCCCTCCATGGACTTACCAATTACCAAGAGTCAGCTTAAACCTACCTGGACTAACATCAAAGCAGGAAGACATATTAGCACAGAAAACGGCAGCTCTTGAAGTTATATAGTCGAGTTATGAAGAATGCTATAAAATCTATACAGATGGATCACTAATGAATCAAAATCTGGAGCTAGCTACTTCTGGATTGTAAACAAGAATCCTTCCTCATTCCAGCAAATTCATGTTCCAGCCCCGACACAGAGCTCCTAGCCATTAATGCAGCAGTGGTTCATTGCACAGAGATAGAAAACAAAAAGATTTGTATTCTTAGTGACTCTAAAAGCGCACTACAGCTCATAAAAAGATATAAACCCTCAAACTATTATTATAGAACAAAAGAAATTTACCATCTACTGAACTTGTGCTCGGATAAGGAGATCTACTTCCAGTGGATACCTATACATTGTGGGCTGCAAGGAAATGAGGAGGCTGACAGAGCTGTAAGGTTGGCCTCCAAGTTACATCCAATACCACCTAGAGAGCAATCTCTAAGTAGCTGCATAGCCAAAACTAACAAAATTCTGAGAGATAGATGGATAGAAAAGTGGAATGCTGAACAAACCGGAGGTCACCTTCGTCTCTTCTTGAAACTCCAAACGACATTAACATCTATAAAAATATGCACAGATCTGTATCAACTTTTGCCTCAAGAGCCAGGATAGGACATATTGTCACACAGTCATATCTCTTCCGTTTCAAACTTGCTAAGTCACCCTTGTGTCTGGAATGCAAAAAAGAGGAAGAAACTTTGGAACAAATCCTCCTTCAATGCTCCATCAAATCCGAGGCTAGAGACGAGTTAAAGAGAAAACTTCAACCAGATATCACCCTCAGACGAATTTTGACTGACTCCACCTTCTGGAAATTGGCCTGTTTAGTGTACGAGAGACACCGTGCGGTTGGCATTACTTGATGCTAGATGCATGTGCCAAGAAGTAAGAAGTAAGTATAGTGCTAAAGCTGAAAATGTATTAAAATGTTATTTATAACATTTAGAAAGGCCTAACAAACCCGTTTGAGAAATTTTTCATCTGCGTTAAATAAATAGTCCTTTAAAATTATAAAAAGCCTGTAAGTAATTTTCTGATGAAAATTTTTATTTTTGTGGAATATTTTTTAATTTTATTAAAAACTCTACATCACGATCTTCGTAATACTACTAAAATAAAAAAAACTAAACTTTTATCTTAGGAGAAAAAACTCTAAAAATGTTTTATCGCACCATCCTCTTATATGCGTACATCATTGAAATGTTCAATCAACCTTAAACATCAATAAAAATGTATGGTTTTTTGCCTAAATTGGAATCCCTAAAATAACGACACAAAAAACAATCTATTTTGCTAAATTTTTAGAGCACAAACCCGATGCTTGAAAAGCTAACTTTGATAAACTACTAATTTTCGGAGGTTAAACCACGAGCTGTATTCATTTAATTGGAAATCGAATAGAAAAATAACAAAATAATACGACCAGCAGCTGAACCGCTGACGTGAGTTGAGCAAATTTCCAAAATTAAGTTTATAGGCATATGTTTTAGGGTCTCAACCAACAATATGGGAAATACGTCTACTCACGACGGTGCTGAATAGCTGCTTATGTGTACGAAATATATTAGTAGAATTTGATTGCTACTAAGCCTCCATCTTCTACTCACGCGCTCCTTCGTTACACTCGCAGCACAAAAACTCGTCCGTTGGCCTCGGATGAGAAGATAAAATCCACCATGTGGCTTTGAACTGGGTACTTTTATGGTATTTTACGTTTTGATCGATTTTGGGGGAAACAAGCGAGCTATAAGATCGCGTTAAAAACAAAATGTGCAAAATAATATCCTAAGTTTATATCTTTAGAAACCAGTCTAAAAAATTAATTCTCGTCTAAAAAAGTGGAAAATCTAAAAAAAATAGTTACTTCCGATCAAAAAACGTGATTCCGGTTGTTGAATTTTTTTGACTAACGAACTCGTCCGAGAGATTTACACAAAAAACATGTTTACCAAATTTGGACCAATCGGGCTTAAAGTGCGGCCGCTAAAGGGCGAACACATATATACATAATATACATATATGAATTTTAATGACACCCCAAAACGTGTTCTGGTGACCATGATCGGTGCTCATTTGCTACTCCGACCTTAACTCTTACCTAAGGGTCACTGCAATAGCTCATTTTTCCTATGGAAATTCGCTAATAACGGAATTTTACAAGCATACTAAAACGCTTTCAAATATTGAGAGAGGAGATGTTTTTGGAACAAAGTACAAAGACACATAATATACCTGGCCTATGGTATGTGCAAGGTAACTTTGGCATACAATTTGAATGGATTGCAAGTTTCATTTTATAAACATTAAATGGTGCTTACTATTGAGAATATTGAGTTTATATTCTTTAATTTAATAACGAAGTAGTCAGCTATACCACCCTTTGTATAAATGTTTACAATGTGTTTATAACAATATTGTACTTATTTAAATAAAAACCCCGAACCACAAAACAAGGAACAAAAACAATAACTAAACAACTAAATTGTAGTGTTAAACCCTCTGAGGATGATGACAATGTCATCGAAATGTACATAAGGGTAACGTATTAAACATAACTTACAATTTAGTTGTTTAGTTATCGTTTTTGTTCCTTGTTTTGTGGTTCGGGGTTTTTATTTAAATCAGTGTGATTTTGTCGCCACAGTGCTCTTTTATTTGTTTAATATTGTACTTGATAATTATAAGCTTACATTAATGTAACGCTATTAAATTGATTTGTAAATACTGTATAATAATTACTAAATATTTATTCATTATATATAAATAAATTTTGTCAGTTTCTACATAGTAATTTGTTTTCAAATATCCATATAATATTGTATTTTTGATATTTAGAACTACTTAATGTAAACTGAAAAAACTCTAACCGTACTGCAAAGTTAAAATTAATGTTAACAGTTTTTCTGTCATGGTAACATTTATAATGGCATGGTTACTTTAGAGCTTGAAATATTTGCATTGCTGTAAGGTTTTTTTAATGTTGAGTTTTACTGTAAACTCTAATGTAGTAAAATGTCATAGTTAATTTAATATACGTAAAGGCGATGATTGTAGTCACTAAATTAGTTAATGTAAATATAAGGTAAATCTAACGTAATATACATCTAAAAAACGGAATGAAAACAATATCTTAATATGTTCACAATGTTAGCTTACTTGCAAGGCATAAGGCGGTTATTTATGCAGTGAACTGGGTTACATCCGTTATACATCCTTAAAGACGGTAGCCTTTTCCTGTTTTAGAGTTACCCTGTCCACAATTACAGTTTCTCACGTTTTTACGATATTCGAATTCAGTTTCTCTTCAGTACTCGGTAGACTAACAAGTAACAACAAAGATCACATCAAACAGCTATAACTAAACTGCTTCGTTTTCGATCTTCTTGTTTTTCAACATACATGGATCTTTATACATACATGTAGAAGCTTTGTTGACGTCATGGGGATTTCAAAATTATATTACAATTTTTAAAGGTAAGTTCAGGTAAATACATAAGTTAATACAGTATTATAATTAGATGTAGTAGGCCTAATTTTAAAAAACTACCATAGTAAATACGGCATATATTCAATGTTAAAATTTCATTACAGGTTATGGGAGGTTGCCTGAAGTTATACATAACTTTGTCATACTATTTTAAAGATATATAACTAATCTATATTCTATATATTTTAAATTATTGTTTTAAAAACCATTCTGGTAAATATTTAAAATTCATTTTAGTAATCTATTTACACATAATTAGTTTATTATCAAATAATATACTTTCATTTCAGAAAATGAAATAGATATACTTGCCCTATCCAATATGGAGGAAATCCATGTAAAGGAACTTATTTTTTAGTACCTAACTTTCAACTAACTTTTTACCTAACTTTTTTGTATGATTTAACATTACTACATACAACTACAGACAATTCATTCATATTATATCTTTTCAAGTAAAAATATAAGGCTCAAAGAAAGAAAATTAACAAAATAACATAATTTTTAATTTATATACGTCAGGCATTTCGCTAAAATATTTATTAATAACAACTACATCCTACAACAAATTAACGATTTGTCGAAAAAATATTCTAAAAGATTCAGTTTGGTTGTTTAACTGTTTAAAAATGTGTGAATGAATTTTTAATATGTAGGAGTGGTTTTTAAGAAGTACTTTTCCATTAAAGCCTCAGTTAGACTGCCAATGGCATCAGTCAATTAACATGAATTGTTTTAGGAATTTTTACATTTGAAATGACAGAGCCTTATTTTATTATTTTGTAAATATTTTGATGTATTTCAAAAACCTAAAAATAACATATACAAATATTTTTATAATGAATTTTGATTACTTTTATCAGAACTAATTATTCTGATATTTAAAATAATTTATGTATTTAAAATAATTTACGATGTTTACGAGTATTGATCAACCCTTGTTAACTAATTATTAAAACTAAGAATGTTTTTTACTAACAAAAAAGTTACTTCAAACTAGCTTAACTACTACTCAAGATAATAAATATCCATCTTCGGTGGAAAATGTCGCAGTAATTAATTAAATTAAAAGTAATGAACTCATTATCAAATACGGTAGCTTTAAACATAAAATTTAGGTTAACATTTTTAAAAGTTGTAATTTAAAGCTTGAATGCTTTATTTTAAGATACAGTAAAAATGTTATGTCCTTAACTATGTAAATAACTACATACATTAATAACTATGTATATTATATAATATATTTTATAGTTATCTTACACTTAATTTTTATTTTTTCCAGAACTCTTACTATGTACCTCTTCTAACTGGAGGACCTCGACAGTTAGGTATGCAGAGGAAAGCTTGTCGACAAATTTCGAAATAAAATATTGGAGTTAAGAAAAGCTGTTTCTGTTGTGACAAAAATAACTATTGTTACAATAAACAAACTATATAGTAATTACAATCTTAACTAGTGTTAGAACTTTATTAGTATGAAGTTCACCACTACATCAACTAACCTTGCAAGGACGTTTGTTATACCGAAACACTCAGAGCAATTACTCTTATGATTACAATAACTAATATGAGTGTAATATTTTGTAGATGTATTGCCTAATTTTATTATTTTTGTGACAATAACAACTAACTTACCAGTAAAGGAACACTACAATATTAAACACTCTACCTAATGTTATAACTACATTAGTTTATATTCACTACTACATTAACTAGCTTTGCGACATAGTTAGTAGTGCCTTAATGTCATAGAAACATTAGGCTTACTGTTGAACTTACATTTGCTGCTAAGTTAATAACATTGCTATAATATCAAGAGATCAACAGTAGCTTACTTTAACAGTAAAGCTAACTACACCCTGCTGACCCGTAAACAAATATTTCTTTTACCGCAACATTAATTGTGTTGCTGCAAGGATAGAGTTTTTTCAGTGTATGCTACTTTTAATATATTCTAAATTAGTATGTTTTTCGTTTTTATTTTCGAAAATCTCAATATTATTGTCGGACAGATGGTTCAATGTGTTTGAAATATTATTACAAAAAATATAAAATAAAAATTGTATGTTAGGTCATAAATATAAGGCTTGCATGAAACCCTTAACTTTAAGGCGTCCGACAACAAGTATGCCCCGACAATTTTGTCGGACAAGGTTACCACTTAGTTATATATATATATATATATATATATATATATATTTCATAAACGATTCTGAAAAAATCAGCAGTTAGGTACTAAATTTTTTTACGCCATAACTTTGCCGTGTTCGAGGTGTCGGACGCGCAGAAATGACCAATCATATTTGTCCGGCAAAATGTTTTTCGTTTTCTACATAAAACAAATTTTCGATTAAAAGAAAGATTATTGTTTAGGTTATAATTTTTTTTACCGCATCAAATCAATGACTTTGCCGGGTTCTCAAAGGAAAACGCCCCGCTACCGTGAATTGTTGCAAATAAAAATGTTGTCCGACTCGACTTAAATAAGAGATATACAAAGTCTCAAGAGTTAGGTAATCATAAAATTTGAAAGGCCTGGGCCTTAGGACCATATAGGCTACTTACTCTGTGTTTGGGACGCCTCACTTTCTTTCACTGGCTAACCAATATCAATGAATAGTTTATACCCACCGTGATTATTGTTTTTGTGTAGTAGTTAGTTTAGTATAGCGAGAATATGACATGTTGAATGCGTTGGTGTTAATAAAATTCCATGACAAAGGGTAATGTTACTTTGAGAGAGGCAGAAAGTAACAAACATCTCGGAGAGAAAACTGTTCTCATCTATTCCCTGTTATCCACAGGGATTCTTATTGAGAATCTTTTAGAATAATAACAATTTAAAATAGTATTAATCTAAACAAAATTATAATCAACTCCTATAAAAGGAAGTGTACGTCCGTACATACATACGTGTCACGTACATGAGTGACATAATATAGCTGATTTCCCCCATCATCTGTAATTCAAACACAACTGAGCCTAGATTATACTTTGAGGTTATGTTTACAACTTCAATCATTATAAATTTTCGTGGAGTTAACTTTTTTTTAGATATGAGTTATAGAACTTATAAAGGCTATAATACGTTATAAGATATAAAATAAACATTTTAACAAATAGGTCTACAGTTTTATAATCTTTATAATTGTACACATTTACCGAATTAAAAATCCCCGTCAGCACAGTTTGGTAGGCATAAATAAAGTCTGTTGTTTTTCAATAGTATTTTTTAAAATGATGTATATGTGTATCTAATTAATCTGCCTGTGATTTTTCACGGGGGCTTACTAGTAATAGATATAAAATAACTTGTGATATAATACTTGGATTGTGTCACAAGCTGTATTTGCTGTTGTTTCATTCTAGAATCTTCTATTGTATAGAAGGCGTTGGATGACGCCCCTCGAATGTTCCAGAATAAACGTTTAGTGTTTTTTTTTTTTTTTTGCTCGCGTTTCACACATCACAAGGTATGATAAATCTTTGATGTACATATATATATATATATATGCTTATTTCACCATGTAATACATGTTTCTTAAATTGTAATTTTATTTTCAGAAATGTTGTTTCGACCGTCGACTTAGGATGTAAATTAGACTTGAAGAAAATAGCATTGCACGACAAAGCAAGAAACGTTGAGTACAATCCTAAGAAATTCGCCTCTGCCATCATGCGAATTCGAAAACCTAGAACTACAGCTCAAATTTTCAGAACGGGAAAGATTGTGTGTATGGGAGCAAAAACCGAGGAAGATTCGAGGGTAGCGGCTAGAAAATTCGCTAGAATCATTCAAAAACTTGGTTTTCCTGTAAGTACTTGATCTACTTTGAACTCGGGTGAAAGGGTTTTACTGAAGCTTTAAAATGGACTATTTGCACTGTTTATAGGAGGCGGCTATCAGCAGAACATATAGAGTATAAAATTATGTTAACAGCATTCACGTTCAAAAGGTTTTTAATAAAGATGACCAATTCATCACAGTCGTGTACGGGATTTTTTCCTCTCAATGTGTGAATAAATCTTAATTTATGTAATCGTAGTAAAAATAAGAGAAATTTTGATGAACGAAGAGTCAAGAGACGAATGTGAAATTCTAGTGTTATTTGGACTGACAATAAATTAAATTCCATCATCCTTGATAGGTTTCTTTGGTATTTGGCACACAAAAAATTAATTTTAGAGTGTACTACTATTAAAATTAAAGTATTATTTTGTTTAATGTTTATGATAAAAATTGTTTTTTTAATGTGATAAAAAGTAAATACAAATTAAAAACAGTTAAATAATTAAATTAATAAAAACAATATTTATTCCTTGAGATTGTAAAGTAATAAATCATACAGATAATGACTATACGAAGTTGATTGACATAAATACAGCTTAATAAAATAACCTCGTATGAACATGAATTGGGATTTACAGTATGTTAGATCCGAAAAGGTTAAGGTTCCTTTATTGAATTAAGTTAGTTATTAGTTTTAAAATATTTAGATCGGTTACCAAATAGTTATCTGAAACTAAATTATTCATCCGGTCCCAGGCTAAGCTGGAATAACCTAAAATCAACTGTTTTATCAGTTACTAGGGCCCCCGCAGCGACTCATGGCCGCAGATTATTGGCCCAGCAAAGCTATTGCAACGAGGTTAGGATTGATTATGACAGAGGCACTTGGATCTAAGTAGCGTGGTCGGGGTAGTGGTGACCTATACATTATACCTATGGGCATACCTGGGCAGCTCCCAGGGAAAGGAAAATATGTACAGTATATTATTAATTATAGTCAGGTATTTTTCTTTAAAGAGATTTGCACTAAAATATATTTTTAATGTTATGTGCCGTTTGATTTTACATATACTTATTTTATTTGTTTACAAGAGTTCAAGATAGAGCTGTTGGGTCACTTCTTGGTGCGACCTCTAGGAGTGTTATAGGTCTTTGTGTATTCACTGACGGTGTAAAGGTATAGACTCAATGCTGTGTGGGTTAATATTTCACCTGAACAGCCAAATTGGCTTCAAAAATTTAAAAAGTTTTCTTGAGGAGGTTAAAAATATCCCAGGACTCCTTTTTGCCGAAGGAGGGGAGGGTTAACACGTTCACTGTTAGGCGAATTTTGTATTTCCTATGATAGGAGCTGACACTTTATTATTATATTTATACTCTAAATGAGTAGAAAATACTTTATTTTTTATTTTTGATCCTTTCTACGTAATAATCACTAATATATTAAGCGGAATTACATGTGCGTCCAAAGCATATAGGCGTAAAATTGGCGTGCGAAGCACGCAATGTATTGTGTGTTGAAAATACTCCCAATATGGGGGTTGGCGTGCAAAGCACGCAATGCACTGTGTATTGACAATACTTCCAATACGGGGGTTGGCGTGCAATGCACTGTGCGCCCGCCGCTTCTCATAGTGTTCGGTGTTAAGCTCACATGTGCGTCCTTAGCAGTGAACGTGATAAGCCCCATACCCCGGTCTAGCCCCTCCCCCCTAGAAAATATCATATGGGCGCCCATGGTTCGAAATAGACATGCACCCTCCCAATTATGAAAAGATGAAATTTCAGTAATTGGCGTTGTAATTTCACCATTAATATTTAAATAATCAACATTTCAAACAGATTTTGATATTGCCAACTAGGTATAGGAAGCAATATAATATGCAACATCAGATGTTTGACTTATAATGTAGTAAGTTTGTGTTTGCTTTTACCAAATCTAAAAAAAATTTGTTGTGAAGAATAATTACCTATTTCTAAATTTACCACGTTGGTTACTTAAATAAATGCTAAAGCTTTCAATAAACGTGCTTTGGTTCAGAATAGGACTAACCTAAAATTTTGTTAGTCGTTTGATCCAAATCAGCTGTTTTATTTATAATACGTAACATCCCATGTTTTAATTAAATTATATTTAGGTTAGGTTAACAAAATAAAAAACAAAACAAAAATCAACCATAAATGCTTACCGTATTATAATTCAAACATCTGTTGTTACCTATTATAAATAAAACAGCTGATTTGGATCAAACAACTAACATAATTTTAGGTTTCAGGTTGTGAAGAATATTCAACAGATTATAAATTAGCTAAAAATGTTTACATGTTGAATGTAAACAAACATGTGTTACTAAGCTGTTGACCCGAATCAACTGTTTTATCTGTTATTGGGCTGGGAGTGAACTCCCGAATTTTCACTATTTTACGCTTTAAAATCAAAATTTTTCAAAATCCTTTCTTTAATATGACTCCATAAGAATATACCTTTACAGTTTTGTATTTTTATCTTAAGAAGTTTTTGCTCTACGTTTATTCTGCGAGTGAGGACAAAGCCGCTTATATATATATATAGAGAGAGAGATTGTGAACAACTGGTTGCTATGGTTCACTATTTCATATAATACTAAAGATGTTTAGATACTAACACTGAGGATGAACGTTCTTACAGAAAAGGAGCACACAGCTCTGCAATAATAGTATAGATTATTTTTCATTCACAGTTAATATTATTAATATGAATACAGAGTGTTTGTTTTCAGGCAAAATGTTTAGATTTCAAAATCCAAAACATTTCCGGAAGATGCGACCTAAAGTTTGGCATTCGTTTAGAAAAACTCGTACAAAACTTTCCAATGTTTACAAGGTACTGTTACTATTTATACTTTATTTAACCTTAATCTATCATTAGTCATCATACAGTAAAAATTATATGAATTTAGTTTTGTGGGTTAGGTCTAGATTAAAACTCAATATTATTAGCTTACTTAATGTACAAGTTGTAATTGATTCATGAACCTTATATTTTTGTGATAATTTGTGAATTTATTTTGTTTACACACCTTATTTTCATTTTGTTGCAATCACTTTTTATAATGGGCCTGTAATAAAGGGTGTTTCAAAAAGTACTTTACAACTTTGAAAAATCATATCATAATTTATTCAGAGAACCTACAGAGGTGATTGTATGTCAATTTGTAGGAAAATACATCAAGTTTTTTTAGCTTAAACTAAAGATGCTCTATGTGGCTTAAGTTGGTGATCATGCACACATCCCATCGGTAGTCAATTTCCTCCCAAACTTGCTGTAGCATAAATTCTCGCTCTAAGCTCAGATAGAGAAGCCGGCAAAGGAGGTACATAGACGATATCCTTGAGGAATCCCCATAAGACAAAATCTAGCGTAGTCAGGTCTGTTGAACGTGGGAGCCATGCAATTGGCGCATCACGGAAAATCCATTGACCTGGAAAACGGTCATTCAGAAAATCTCGGACATCAGTCAGGTAGTGAGGTAATGCGCCATCTTGCATAAAATAAACATTGTGTTCTTCGTCATCCTCATTGATCTGTGGTATCAACAATTGTTGTAACATGTCCAGGTACACTATCCCGTTGATGGTTATCTCTTGGAAAAAAAGGGGCCTTCAATTTTGTTCTTGCTCAATGCACAAAAAACGTTAAGTTTATGGCTATCACAAATATGTTGCAATGTTTGATGAGGATTTTCACTGCCCCAAATCCTGCAATTATGTGTGTTAACCTTGCCCCTTAAATGAAAAGTCGGCTCGTCAGAAAAAATTATGTTGTCCAAGAAATGTTGTCATTCTCATCCACTCGATTTAACATATCCACACAGAAGTTCTTACGGGCAATCTTATCAGTGTCTTTTATTGCTTTTAAAATCGTAAATTTGTACGGTTTTAAATGAAAACGTTTTTTCAACACTCGCCAAACAGTCGTATGTGGGACTTGCAGCTCACGAGATGCACGCTGGGTCGATTTCGTAGGGCTATTGACAAAACTTTGTCTTACTTGCTCAACGACTTCGTCAGATGTGCTTGGACGACCTGGTGATTTCTTATGTCTTACTGAACATCGAACACCCTGTTTCTACAAAACATGTATGCCACTCATAAATTGTAGGCCTACTAGGAGGATCTTTAGCGTACTTGGTACGGAAATTAAGCTGAACCGTTGTCGCCGACTTTGATTCTTCGAACCAAAACACACATCAAGCACTCTCGGGTCCAGTGAAGGCAGTCATCTTTCACGCAACTGCCACTAGCGCTCGTGACGGTGTGATTAGGCACTAGCAAACTAGGGGAGACCCGGGCAAAGTGGCCATCACGGGCAAAATGGCCAGCATGGAATATTTTTACTGTAAGGTGCTGCTCACTAGCGGCAGTCAAGGTAACTGTAGCTCTAGGACGCCATTAGTGCTCTGTGGAAGTTTAGTTGCGTGTTCGTTGTTATTTGGGATTTTATTAAGAAAACATTGTTTTTTTTTTACCGGTGATGTAAGGTAAGTGCTTAATACTTGATTTTTTATCTTTTACTACAATTTGCTGATGTTTATCAAACTTATTGCTTAAGAATAGTATGTATTTACGTACAGTTTCATGTGTCATTCAACTCTCTAAGTTCAGTAGAAATCTGTGTAGAGCGTTTCATATGTAATGGCGTCGCTTCGGGTAAAGTGGCCAAGCAACTAAGCGGGCCAAGTGGCCACTTTGCCCGTGGTTAGTTCAATTTGGATATTAATGCTCTGAATTATTATTATTATATTAATGCTTAGCTGCTTTAAAGTATTTTAAAGATTTAATTGCTACAGTATTAGATTTGGTATAGCGCAGAACATGTTATAATATTTTTAAACAATGGCTGTTCTAAATAATTTATTTTAATGTTTAATAATAATGTTTAACATATAATTATTTAGTATTTTATAATATTGAGTAATATAAAAATAAAACAACAATAAAATGATACTACTTGATATAATTGTATTTTATTATATAGCCTATTTAATTTGGTGTTTTGTTTTTGTTTTAGATTGGACGATGGTGTACAAGTACGAAAGGAAAACCAATCAACAATCATGGGATGCAGCTGAGATGCAGAGAGCTATTGAAGCTGTCAAAAATGAAGGAATGGCATATTCTACTGAGGCAAAAACTTTCTGTGTTCCAAGGAACACGCTGAAAAGGAGGGTCCTTGGTAAGAATATTGATGCAATGGATAACAAAAAGGTGCTGGGAAAGTATCGAGCCGTTTTTTCTGAAGAACAAGAAATAGAATTGGTAAGACACATATTGGATTTGGAGGTACGTTTTTTTGGCTTCACCATTTTAGATCTGCGTTCTTTGGCGTATGGCCTAGCTGTAAAAAACAACATTCCAAACAATTTCAACCACGTCAGAAAATTGGCTGGTTTAGACTGGGTTGCTGGATTTAGAAAGCGGCACCCAGAAATTACGTTAAGAAAACCAGAACAGACCTCTGCAGCTAGGGTTAAAGCTTTTAATAAACATAATGTGACAAAGTTTTTTAATATCCTTAAGGATGTTCAAGAAAAGCGCTTCCACCCTGCCCACAGGATATTCAATAATGACGAGACTGGGCTCATAACTGTTCAGTCCAAGAGCTCCAAGGTTCTCGCTCTTAAGGGTAGGCGTCAAGTTGGTGCATTGACATCGGTTGAAAGAGGTCAGCTATCAACCTTTGTTGTGTGTATGTCAGCTGGAGGGAACTTTATTCCGCCATTCGTGATTTTCCCTAGACTTAGGATGAAAGCAGAACTCCAAGATGGAGCTCCTCCTGGATCTATGATCGTCTGTCACCATTCTGGATGGATGCAGAGCGAGATTTTCTTCCAGTGGTTTAACCATTTTTTGACTTATGCCAAGCCATCAGCTTCTGACCCAGTTTTACTAATATTAGACGGCCATTCTACACATGCAAAAAACCTTGCATTTATTGAAAAAGCAAGAGAGAGCCACACTACCGTAGTTTGTTTACCACCCCATTGCAGTCATAAAATTCAGCCATTAGATGTCTCGTTTATGGCTCCGTTCAATACCTTCTATGTCCAAGCTATTGAAAAATTTCTAAAAAACAACTCTGGAAGGGTTGTTACTCAGTTTCAAGTTAGCCAACTACTAGGAGAAGCTTTTTTAAAGCAGCAACTCCAACCACAGCAATAAACGGATTTCGTAAGTGTGGCATTGTTCCACTGAACCCAGATGTCTTCACAGAGGTTGATTATGTTGCAGCCGAATGCACTGATATGCCAGTTCAACAACTTAAATCAAAAGGAACAGGAGCGTGAAGCACATCAAACTGAAGAGCCACTATCTGGGTCAGTTCAAGAAGGTTGATCTATCGAAGATCCACAAGATCAATCTGAGACCGGACAAGAAAACCCACTGCAAGATGGGACACCTCAACAACCAACATCTAGCCCAAAACCAGGACCTTATTTAGTCCACAACCAGGGCCTTCCTTCACCCCACAACCAGGACCTTACTTCGCTATAAGGCCAAGAGATATTTTTCCATTACCAAAATCAAAAGCTGTAAAAAGGACGAACAGAAAAAAGGGAAGTGCTGCTGTGTTAACTTCAAGCCCATATAAATTTGATTTGGAACAAGCAAAAAAAAAAAAAAGAAAAGGATTTTGAGGGAAGAGAAGAAGAAAGGGAAGATTTTGTACAAAAGAAAAAAACAACCATTGGACCAAGTCAAGCAGAACAGAAGTATCAAAAAAAGAAGTGTAGAGTAAAGGTGAAACGTGAACTATTTGAAGAACAATCTGACAGTGATGTAAGTGATACTTATTGTCTCTAATGCAATGAATTGTATTCCTCTTCACAGGAGTGTGAAGGATGGGTAAGATGCTCTGGATGCCGCCGCTGGGCCCACGAAGCTTGTGCAGGATGTGATGAGGAGGATGATTACTTTTTATGTGAACATTGCCACTAAGAAGATAGCCAACCACATACAAACCAAGTGATTTAGGCTTATTTAATTTTTAATTTTACAATGCCTTTTCTACTGTATACGTTCCTACTGTTTCACTTTGATTTTATAATCCTCCTATTTTAAAGCTGTCTAAATAGTTTTTATGGTTAATTTTTAATACTTCTTTACAATAAACCTCTAATATTTACATAAATCTATTTCATCTTTATTATAACAATATCGGGCAAAGTGGCCATTATGCAGCATGTTGAGCAACTATTATAGTAGTTTTGATTATTATGATAGTTATAGTACAACTCAGTCTTATCAATGAATAGGTTACTAAAAATGTAAACTATACACAAAATATTGATTCGTTAAAATGAAATTTTGTGACAAAAAATAAATAAAATTTCCTTAGAGTGGCCACTTTGCCTGGGTCTCCCCTACGCGAGTCAAAACTTGATGTGTTTCCCTATAAATTGACACTACAATCACCTCTGTAGGTTCTCTGAATAAATTAATATGATTTTTCAAAGTTGTAAAGTACTTTTTGAAACACCCCATATAAATAATAATAATAATATAATAAATTATTTTTTATTTCAATTGCCAGTTTACAGGAAAAATAAAACATAAAGACCTGTACGTGAAATCTAGTTTTTTTCACTAGTTGCTGTTCTAAAAAGTAAAATAAAATATTTTTCATAATAATTTATGAAAACTAAATGCTACATAATTATGTAACAGACGTGTTGCTCGGGTGGTCATCTCCCGAGCAATGGTCGCGCAATCTCTCTCGCTGGAGTGAATTCCCTATTAGGCTCCCTTGGATTAGATTTTCCTGGGGTGGACTCCTCCTTGGAGAAGGTTTCCTTAAACGTCAACTTTTGGTTTATTGTGCCCCATAAATTCTCTCTCTACTGGCCTGAACTTATAACTACTACTGACCGGAGGTAAAGGCAAGAAAACATCCCAGTGTGTGGAGTTGTTCCCTGCTCTAGAACAAGATTGCTAACAACCAAACTAGCATCCCCTTCCCATGATTACTTAAGGCCGTGGTTTCCTAGACGCGTAATAGATGCGCTGGGGCTTTCGTGTAGGCCGAAATGCAGCAGCCGATTAGTGGTTTCCTAGACTGCGTAGAATACGCTTAGTTGTGGGTAAAAACATGAGTTCGTTTAAGAGAACATTAGCGGAGATGTTTGATACGCAGCTTCGCTGACACCGACTGCTCCGAAAGCACTCGGTCTAATAAGCAGCTATTGCTACGCGGGTATTAGATGCGCAGGCAATTGACCGCATATACAATACGCCGAAAGACAAGTGTGCTGTGTCTTATAATACTAAAATGTAGGGGGGAAATTAGTATTAATAAAGTAACACCGTATTTTTATTCTATGTTTCAGTTATGACCCGGAGATCTTCCCGGCTGTTTTGTTTAAATTAGTGACGCCGGAAGTACAACTTAATATTTTTTCAACTGGGAAAATCAATTTAACGGGTAAACTATATTTGCAATATATTTTTAACACCCTTTTTAATCTAATTGTATGTTGACCTAGGTTATGTAAAGGTAAACTATCTTAGAAAAGTTGAAATTGAATAACATATATGTAGTTACACGAGTGTATTTATCTTGAGTTTTCACACCAAGCTTTGCTCTTGTAAAATAGGAAGCTCCTTCCAGGGTTTTCTCATAAAGTCATCTGCATGCTCATTGTTCACATTTAATCATTCAGTCACAGTTCCAGATGAGTCTCTGCTCCACAACTACATTTAAATACTTAGTCCATTTAAATGTAACAGTAATAGAATTGTCTTGCCAGAGCTAATTTTGAGGTTCACTTTCCGGTACCATTTAGAAAGCAAAAACAGGGCATTTTGTATTTAATTTATTTTTCAATCTATTTTATCTTTTTATATATATATAAATCTTCTGTACATGTGTATGTCACTGAACTCCTCCTAAACGGCTGGACTAATTTTGATGAAATTGTTTCTGTGTAAGTGTGTCCCTGGTTGGTTTAGATTCACAATTGGACCCGGTAGATGGAGCTGCCATCTCATTATAGGAAGTTTTTTTATCTAGATATAAAAATCAGTGTTTGTTTCTTTGTCCTATATAGACTCAAAAACTGTTTGACCATTTTGCTAAGAATTCACACTATTCATATCATTGCCAGAAGTGTTTAGACGTTACAATTAATTCAGTCTAAGGGGTTGCTACCCCTATACAATAAATATAAATTAAACTAACTTCCTAGAAGCTGTAAAGCTAAAATTATGTAATAAATACTAGCTGGCCCGATCCGGCTTTGCACGGATAGACAAATCAAAGTTAAATGTATATTAACAAAAAATATATTATATCAATAAATATAAATTACACTATGTATTTCTTATGGGGATTTTTAGTAACTTTGACCCAACAAACCCCCCTAAAATTTCGATTTTTTTTAAACCTTTTTTTAGCGAGCACCTAGGGCCCTAGATGAAGCTACATACCAAATTTCATTCCAATTCGTTCAGTGGTTTTGGAGAAATCGTGATTTAGCAACTTTGACCCCCCCCCCCTAAGTTTTCAATTTTTTTGAAACCCTTTTTTATCACCACCTACGGCCCTAGAGGAAGCTACATACCAAATGTCATTCCAATCCGTTCAGTAGTTTTAAAGAAATCGTGATTTAGTAATTTCGACCCCCCAAACCCCCCTAAGATTTCGAATGATTTTAAAACCTTTCTTAGAGAGCACCTACGGCCCTAGAGGAAGCTACATACCAAATTTCATTCCAATCCGTTCAGTAGTTTTAAATAAATCATGATTTAGTAACTTTAACCCCCCCCCAAACCCCCCTAAAATTTCGAATTTTTTGAAAACCTTTCTTAGTGATCACCTATGTCCGTAGAAGAAGCTACATACCAAATTTCGTTCTGATCCGTTCAGTAGTTTTTGAGAAATCGTGATCAGTGAGTCAGTGGATTTGGCTTTTATAAATATAGATTATTTTTAAGGAATATACAAATCTATTTACAATTTGATTACTTAAGTAAAAGGGATGAAACGGAATAACTAACTTTAAAATGAAATAATAATCCTCTTACTTGTTCTATATTCTCAAGAACTACTCGACTAATTTTACTAAAATTTCACAATTTACACATATTAGTACCAAAATTTGTTTATAGAATATGGTCACTACAAACAAAAATATTTAAATAGGGCAGCCACCCCTATACAATAAACATAAATTTTACTAAATTCCTACAAACTATAAATCTAAAATTATTTAATATTATTCTTAATTGATATAAAAAAAAAAAAACATTTGCAATTCGATTACTTAAGTCAAAGGGATGAAGTAGGATAACCACCCTTAAAATTAAATCAAGCCGTAGCGAAGCATTGCTAGGTCCACTAGTAAATTATGTTTTCTTCTACGATTGCTAGATCAACGGTCATGTGCTGTTGTCTCAAAGTCAATAGCCTCCAGTCCCCTAAGCCTAAGCTGCTCATACATTTCAAGAGGAGAGATACTCTGATTGGTCGGCAACACTTCAGATGCATCAAAATTCGATTAACCAGTTTTTGAGTTCAAGTCACAATAACTTTTAAATTCGTGAATAAATTATGTAATTTTTGGAGGACTATATGATTACTCTGAATTAATTGTATTAGATATAGAAATGAGGTGGTTAGCTTTGTCTCGAGGATGGTCGTAACTTGCAACACAAATTAATAGTTTTGTCTCGTTAGTTAGTCAACTGATAATAGGCTGCATAACAAAATATAACATAGTCATAGATTAACACGCTGTTCATAAATCTCAAGTTTGTTAAGCACATAACTCCTGATTTCACTGTCCACTTTTATCTATAACTAATGGTGTTGTTGTTACGGCTCAAACATTATATTTGAGTATTGCACGCAAATTAGGGTTCAACATTGCAATGAGGAAAGCGAGTATATAGATACAGTTTTTGATTTGACTCACACTGATTAATTTGAATGTTGCCGAATCTAGCATCAGATGACGGAAATGGTTTGCCACATGGGCGAACAGACCTTTTAATTACGGATGAAGTGAACAGTAACAAATGTCTCCTCTTTATAAAGACAGAAATAAATTAAGCCTATTTCAATCTGCAATTTTATTTATGTTACAGGTGCCAAAACATGCGAGGAAATAAAGGAAGCGATGAACAAAATATATCCTATTTTAAAAAATATAAAATTAAAATGATAATGCTATTGGATGTGTTGTATATATGTATTAATTAATTTTTAGTAACATTTATATACCAAATTTCATTCCAATCCGTTCTGTGGTTTTTGAGATTTTGTGATAAGTGAGTGAGTGGTATTTGGATTATATATATATATGATAGCTGAACCGTACGGCGTTGCCCGTGGTGGTTGGTATTTTCAGTCTTTTTAACATAATTTTATCCTTGTTAAGTGTTTGTTTAATACCCGTGTGTATCCTACTGTGGTCATGAAAAAAAGACTACACTATTTAAGAAAGGGTAATTTTGGAGAAATCGTGATTTAGTAATTTTTACCCCCCAAACCCACCTAAAATTTCGAATTTTTTCAAACCCTTTCTTAGTAAGCACCTATGGCCCTAGGGGAAGCTACATACCAAATTTCATTTCAATCCGTTCAGTAGTTTTGAAGAAATAGTTTTTTAATAACTTTGATCCCCCCAACCCCCCTAAAATTTCGCAGTTTTTCAAACCCTTTCTTAGTAAGCAAGTATGGCCCTAGAGGAAGCTAAATACCAAAGTTCATTAAATCCGTTCGGTAGTTTTGCAGAAATCGTGATTTAATAACTTTGATCCCCCCAAACGCCCCCTAAAATTTAGAATTTTTTCAAACCCTTTCTTAGCGATCGCCTATGGCCCTAGAGGAAGCTATATACCAAATTTTATTCCAATCTGTTCGGTAATTTTGGAGAAATCGTGATTTAGTAATTTTTACCCCCCAAACCCCCCTAAAATTTCTAATTTTTTAAAACCCTTTTTTAGTGAACACTTATAGCCCTAGAGGAAGCTACATACCAAATTTCATTCCAATCCGTTCTGTGGTTTTTTAGAAATCGTGATGAGTGAGTGAGTGGTATTTCGCTTAGGCCTATATATATAGATAAGAAAATAAAATATATAAAACCTCAATATAAAAATATCAAGAGACGATGATGAATACATAATCATCGACACAGTTCACTAAAATCTATACCACTGCAATTACAAAAATAAAAATAAACAAAAAGTTTTTTTTAAATAACTTGACTTTAATTAAGTTAGAAAATTTGTGATCTTTATTTTTTATTTAGTTCTTTTCGCACTTCGTTGTACGGCGCTAATGTCATCTGTTTGAGAGAAGGATCGACTTCTGACACTTTCGTAATTTTCGCCAGCAAGCGTTGATTGTTGATTGATTAATTTCATCAATCGCATCCTTTATGTTTGCAATGCAGTCTGCGACATTAAAATTTTTCCAGCTATTACTGATACATCTTCCTCCAAATTGCGTAATAGTCTACTCAGATTTAGCCGTAGGCTAGATCATTTGGACAAGTCCACTTGTATTCACGCAGATGAATTCTTGTGTGAGTGTTTTGCCGACGTGGTAATTATACAATGTTATTAAATTCGTACAATAATTACAGTACATACACTGTAATAATTTACGGAGTTTGCATGTACTGTAGTGCTATTCAATACAGGTTTTGTTTTTTTTAGCGACCGCGAATGTCGAGGAATTACTGTACAATTTATGCAAATATGAGAATTTAGGGAAAATTTTATTATTTATAATCGAATATAGGTCATTCTCCACCCAACAAACAAAAAACCAACATTTATTTAAGTCTTAATAAAGATACTGTACCTTTTCAAAGATGTGCTTCACAACTAACGTTACTATTTTTAAGTTTTAACCTTCTGAGTGTCGGTCGTCGCTGTAGCGACGATTTGACAGTAAGATGCGGTGTTAGTAGCACAGAGCATTAGAATTAAATATAGAGGTGCTATCCAGCGAAGCAGTGGTGAAGTCACTTTGCAGTGAGTGTGCCACTGGAGATGGCGGCTCCCACACTCCGCACCGGCACTGCGAGACACAGGACCGAGCTTCGCCACCTCGCCCCGCGCCCACCGTTTGACAATGCTTGTACCACAGCGTGGTTGGTAAGTTGGTAAACGTTGTTGAAAGCAGTAATTTAATTGACAAAATGAAAATGTATGTGTTTAAAAAGTGCATTGGACCTGTTCGGAAAAAATGACCACTTTGTTGTTGATTGAAATTATTTGTAGAACATACCTTAACATACGGCTGAAGTACCATTGTAAGGTCGAAAACGAGAAAACCCATCAAAGTAGGTTCTGCATTGAACTTTGTAAAAAGATATTGTTTGCAGGGCACTGAATGTTTGAACACACCACACCCAATAAAATATTATTTCAACATATAAACCTAGTATTTATTGTCCTAGTTATATTCCTAGATTTACGTATTAGGTCTTTGTATCTAATCAGACATGTTATAGTTTAAGTCAGACCTTAAATGGTTTAATACATTAGTGTTTTAAATCCACAAACCATTAGAATTAAATAGTGTTTAATTCTAATGCTCTGTGTTTAAGTCTAATATTGTTTAAAAAAAACTCTACCATAAAAAGTTGGCCTAGATAACATAATCAAATTAACTTGAATGATAAAATAATGGCTGTTACCTGTTAGCTATATTAATAATGTTATACACATTATTCTCAGATTTAAAATAATGACATTATTATTTACAGATCTATTGCATACGGAATCGATATCTTTTATCATTTCGACTCAAATATGTTTCAACTTTAAGGTACTTAATGTTAACAAAACATGTTCTAAATTATTACTAACTAATGCACTTTAACTAAAAGTAGGTGTTTATTTAATGAACTAACTACACTTGAAATTTAAAAAATAGTATGCAGTTTACGAACAAGTTAACATGATACAGCCACAGAGCATGGACAGTGGATACCACCCATGAGCGCATTGAGTGCGCGCCGGCCGCAAAATTGTTCAACACTTACCGTTTCTGGCTAAAGTATAGGTCGTATCGAAAAGAAACAAAAAGTTCCATAAACCTTGTTTAACTGGCTTCAACTTTGTCAGGTTGTAGCTCTCTGACCAAACAAAAATATTAATAATGATGAAACCATGAATCCTAAACGGTATTTAGCGAGGTAAAGATCCCAAAAATATTCAGGGGGGACCCCGAACCCCCCGTAAGTCTGGAAATCCGGTCAAAATTGTTGGAAAATTTTATGTTTTGCCCCTCCCCTAATAATTTGTTGTAGCACCTTCCCTGCCTTTAATTGAAGTATGTTTAGTGTAAAGACAAATATATTTGGGTTTAATTACTACCAGAAATTTGAATAGGCCTGCAACGGTTGTATTATTACGTCAGTAGTTTCCTAAAATAAAGTCTTACAAAACTGCCACAATAGCACTCGCCAGCCTTCTCAAGACCAACTCCGCTCAGGGGAGTGGCATTGCAGATCCTTAATATTAGAGCGTTATATGCACAGAACATGTAATAGTAGAACCTGCACTAATGGCCGGGCAGGGTGGAGTGATGTGAGTCAAACCTCGTAGCTGTTCCCCCACTATCTTGCCCTCTCAGTTCCTTCATATGCGCTTTCTCAATTACCCTTTTTTCTGATAAATTGTAACTGCTTTGCTCCCATAACGAGTTTTGTGGAATGTGTTTTTTTTGTGCAAATGAAGCTTACAAGGGCTTATGCCCAAATAGTTGTCAGTTAGACCTACTTAATTCAATTACATTAATAATTGTTTTAATGAATTCTGAATGTTGTGAAACGTATTAATATTCGGACAATGAACAAAATAAATAAAACACAATTATTACGATTTTGATATTATCTTTATTTAATAGTGAACCAAGGTTTCAACAATAACAGTGTTGTAAATAACTTATTTAAACCATGGTCCACCGTGTGAAAGTTTAAGTGAAATAAATATTAGAAACGAAACAATTTAGTTTTATTAATTTTGTTTTAATTCATTGTCCGAATGTTTATAAGTAGTTAACTTTACATAATCGGTAGAATGGTAAGTTTCATACAAAAATTTACTTTTTGAAATTGTATTTATGTTTAGATATTTTATTTAGGTATTTAAGTATAGACAACAAAATTATTGTCCCCGAAACAATAATAATATGTTGTTTCTCAACCTTATTTTATTTTTGTGGGTTTGATCGGTGACCTCATTTATGTGATGAAATATCCTTATTTTAAAATAATATGTCCCTACGCTCTTTAAAAGTAATGGACAATGAGCTTCTTGTCCTAAAAAGTGATCTGTTGAAGAAAAAACCCTTTTCCCACGCACTCCTTTAAAAGCAAACTTATAAAAAAATGTATTATTATTAAAAATTATTAAACTATTAAAAATTTATATAAAAACCTAACATAAGTAAAACAAGGAAAGTGAGTGTATTTAGGAGATTAAAGCTTACCATCGAATAAAAGAATCGAAAATACTAAATCTAAGAGAGTAGGCTACTAGTGAATGTAATAATATTATTTAAGAGGCCGCAGGACTTGATTTGTAAACCGCCTTTTAGTTTCCAAAGTAAGCACCAGAGTCGCTCTCTACAAGTTTGTCCGTATCACTGCTTGGAGCGCTGCCTGCACAAAGTGAGGTTGCACAACCCTCGATTGTCTGCCTGACCTTCAGCCGTAATAGAAAAATATGATAGGAGGGGGAGAATGCTTACAAAATTTAGGTTCGTCCATAAGAATCGAGTAGCGTTGACATTATTATACTCTGCATACAAACTGTAAGTTGGCTGTCAGGCCAGCCAGCTACCTGGGTTTGACCCGTGTAATCACCCTGCTCTCGCAGTTCCTCTACCTACTAGTACTGTACTTCTAATACATTCATTAACTTTTTTATCCGACTCATAGTTTGTAATTCTACATATAGTATAATTTATGAGTAAGTAAAAAAATAGGAGGAATGATATCAAACACGATGTGTTTTGTTTGAAAAACAATATTGTCTCATCTAATTTATTCAGCAAAAACATCAATATGTAAAATTACCCAAAAGAAATTTTGTTTCTATCTGAAAACCATACCATAAATAAGTTAACTATTATTTTACAGGCCGTTTATTAAAAACTTTATCAACAGTTTAGGAAAATATGCAAAAACTTATAAATAAATACGCATTGAAAATAACAACAAATATTTTACAAACTGAAGACTGTACACTAAATTACAATAAATACTTCTTCAAGCCAAGGTAAGTAAAACATTTGTGCTAAAATAGCATTTGTAGCATATGTATTTAGTACGTACACATCAAATTTAATTAATACATACACAAT
>JAGFPH010000023.1:1771708-1798226 GCA_018207615.1 Philaenus spumarius
TTTGAGTAGGCCTATGATTAAAATGTAGGTTTTTTGTTGTTTAAAAAAAATTTATTTCAGGTCTTTTAGTAAAATATTTAATTACAAGCTCTGTATATTTATCATGAAGTACGAAGTAAACAAAAAGACTTAAAATAATAAACGAGTCAAACATATAACAGCTGATTTCGTTCATTAGCTTTATTACTTCCAAAAAATAGTTTTCTATGTTGATATTATATATTTTTTCAATAATTTAAAAAATACTGTAGTTAAAAATAAAAAAACAAAAGAGAACATATGTCGCTTTTAAGGTGTTGCAGTACTGGTATGTATTTAATACGTACACATCAAATTTAATTAATACATACACAATACCGTAAGTCGGACTACCTATTTTTTTTTATAGAAGCACCGGTCCTCCACCGACTACCACTGAGAAATTTGTATTTGAGTTTAAGGTTTAAAAAACTCTTAACGTGAGAAGTTTGTGTTCAGAATTCGTTTTCATTATGTTTATCAATTGTACAGTAAAGTTAACACAAGTACTCTATCCAATAAAGTATTTCCAACAAAATATTAAGGTAAATAACACATTTGTAAATGTATTTTTAAAATTAAATTACTACTTGTCATGGCATCCAAACAGCTACGCACGTTAGTATGTGAGCAGTAGTTCGGGTTTTCACCACATATCGCAGCAAACTATAATCCTTATTACAGGAATAATTAATAAAACATCTGAACGTGTTTACCTACATTATACCCAAGGTTGATAGAGTTCTCTAACAACCTTGCATTATACCGGTACCGACAACATTTAATCAACTTAACAAATATAATGAAACTAGCTGAATACCCGTGCTTCGCTGCAGGAAATTTGTTTTTTGCATCACTATGATTCATAATTAATTGTAATATTTTTCTCTCATTTTCTTTCATCTATTATTTCACAAAAGTGAATTATAATATGTATTTTCAATTATTTTGGTATTTATTGTTCACTGGCTACCCGTCAATCGTCTTCGTCACGGTATGTGTGTTGAATAAATTAAATCAATAAATACATTAAACATTCAGATTGAAGAGCGCTAAACCTTCTTTTTCAAGCGCTAAACCTGCAGACTGGTAAATCCACAGTCTTAGCTGGATGTTTTCAGATCACCCAGATACGTCTTTAATATGCGAATGAAAATAGATCGGGATAGTTTTGATCAGCTTACGCGTAAAATATTTTCTTAAAATTAATAAGTGAAATCGGGATAGTTTTGATCAGCTTACGCGTAAAATATTTTCTTAAAATTAATAAGTGAAAAATTTCAGCTCTCTAGTTTTAAGGAAAGAATAATATTTAATATTTATTGTTTTTATTATATTTTTAACTCTTAGCAGCACGTAAAAAAATGTAAAACCGGTTTATTTTCTATATGAATATTGTAAGAAATTAATGTACAAAATTTCAGCTCTCTAGTTTTAACGAAATTATAACAATTCATATTTATTGTTTTTAATGGTTGTTATCATATTTTCACCCCACATTTTTTAGCAGCACGTAAAAAAATGTAAAACTCATTTACTTTTTATATGTGTTTTGTAAAAAATAAGTGTAAAAAATTTCAGCTTTAAGGAAAGTAAACAAACAACATTTATTGTTGTAGGGGATGTTTCAACATTTAAAGGCCAAATATTTTAAAATTCTTTCTTAGTGTGCCTCTAGCCATTATGAAAAATACGTTTATCAAATTTCTCGTTCCTAGGCGGTAGGGTTTTTGAGATATATAACAAACGATATTTATTGTTTTAGGGTTGTTTCAACCCTTACAGGCCAAATATTTTAACATCTCTTAGTGCGCCTCTAGTGCCTATGAGGAATATGTGTACCAAATTTCAAGTTCCTAGGTGGTATGGTTTATGAGATACTGTGATCAGTCAGTCAGTGAGTGAGTGAGTGGGTTTTGGATTATATATATATAGATTTGATTTGGTTAATTATTTGTTTAACTTTTGTTCATTTAGCAAATATTTACAAACATTTAACCGCTATACTCAAAACGAGAACATTTTTATTTACAAGTTTTAAATACAAGTTTTATTAACAGTCGGGGTTGGCAGTGGCGCTCGAACTAGGCAACACTGGATGCTCAGTGATGCCAGATCGTGCAGCAGAGCGAGCGATTCTCGACCGTTCCTCGCTTTGCCAGTCTCATATCTGGCAACAGCCCAAAAATTCTCACCAGCCTTATTCCGTGCTCCCGACTGCAGTAGAATAATTATCCCTGTGACCAGAGCCGGTCCTTAGGGTGGAGCGAATGGTGCGGCCGCTACTCGCGCTATAATATAAAAAATTCCTCTAAAAACAATCATAAATTATTTTACTGTAGTCAGAACTTACATAATACCAACCTTAAATAAACATTACGACTATTTTAAAGAAACGATCCATTTTTCATGTTTTCAAGTAAAGAATCAAAATCGAAAATACTAGTAGTTCTCTGAACAGTAGACCTCGCTCGATGAAATAACAGACGTGGTTTTAAAGGACTACAACTCAGTAAATGCGACGCAACGCCAATCGGGCTCCTTATCTCGGTTCCCCCTCCACACCTCACTCACAGTCACAGCGGCCACACTGACGTAGCGCAGGAAAGAGCAAGACAGCAGGTTGCGCGCTCTCTCTCGCCCTCTTCATAAAATTATATGGTTTTGTGAAGATATCTGAAGAATAAACGTATACAAACATGGTTAAAATACAAAAACTTGGACGATTTTGAACAAATTTGAAGTTTGCGGCCATTTTGTGAGCTTACCGTTAGCGATGCGGAAAATAATCAAGAAACCAATATTTTAGAACATCAAATTTGCTACCCGCAAAATGTTATTAGTTTTTCAATTCGACTTACGCTTAAGCCACAAACTGGCTTTGGAAAAAAGCTTACACAGAGAAACGGTGCGGCCGCCGTTTTTATTTTATTTAAGGGATGAAAAATGGGGAAAACCGTATATATAAAGAGCTCGGCCTAGGAATAAGGAACATTCATGCAAAGAAATCATGCCAATCGGTCAAAGCGTTTGGCCGTAATCTTGAGCAGACACACAGACACACAAACGAAATGCCGAACAGTCGAACTAAAACGGAGACCTCGCTTCGCTCGGTCAATAAAGGTCACAAAACACAAAGGCATAATGAGTATATTATTTTTAATGGTACTCTATTCTTTTGTATCACACAATATAATAATTTTGTTAAACAGTTTAAAATACTTTATGTTCTTTTCATGTTCATCTGAAGTATTGAGTTTTTTTATCACTTTTTGGAGCTTATTACGTAAACAATGTAGTTTGAGTATAATAACTTGTACCTTGTCTTGTAATTATATTTTCCTTATACAAACTTTATTATTTTTCTTGCTTTTCTTCCAGCGCAATAAGTAAATATGCTTAAAAATTGCTGATTTTTTGGTGGAAGAATCCTAGTAGGATTCTTCAGATACTTGTTTTTCGATACGATTAAGAATGGCGGAGTTGTACCCTTTAATCGTTTTTGGGTAGAGATTTGAGGAGTATATAAGTATGTTTTTTCTTGATAAGTGGTAGTAAATATGCTTAAAAATTGCTAAATTTTTAGTGAAATTTTAGTATGAAAATATTTGTAGGATTCTCCAGACACTGATTTTTTTATTTTTCAATTCGACATAAGTGGCTATCTGTTTGATTCAAACCAAAATGGCAAAGTTAGAGCAAGGAAATTGCATTATTTCTCCCACTAATAAGGCCGAGTACAATTTTTGAGTTATATCATTCGAAAGACAATTTAATCTACTATAATCTTACCCAAAGTTAATTTTGGTCAGTTCCCGGAGCAAGGAACAAAATTGATAGGAAGCTCCTGATAAATGATTTTTTCACTATCCATGAATGGTTTTTGCGCAATTTCTCACACTCATAAGCCCAAGTACAATTTGTGAGCTACATCATTTGAAAAGCAATTAAATTTACTACAATCCTGTGTAAATTTATTTTAGGTAGACCTACAGTTCACGGAACAAGGAACAAAATTCATAGGAAACTCCCAGTATTTAATACTATACTCTGTAGGCCTATACGTATGTACGTATTGGCCTATTATACGTATTATTATTATTATTGCAAAATACTTCGTTCTTCACTCCATATCAACAATGAACTGATCAGCAGTTTTAATTAGTATAAAAATAGGTTAGAGTTTACACTTTTTTTTAAATCTGTAGTCAGCTGTTGAAGCCATACCAGCTGGATTTAAAAAACTTTGGAAATTCATAAAAATAAAAATAAATTGTTACAGATTACAAATATATAGATATTTTTAGGTTTAAAAATGTAAAAATTAAATGTATTAAAAACAATTAAATTTGTTTACCATATTTCCTTTTTATACGGATTGACCCTACAGTAAGTTGGCAGTCGGCCGGCGGGTTTGACCCGTGTAATTCCCCTGCTCTTGCAGCTCCTCTACCTACTAGTACCTCTAATACATTCATTAACTTTTTTATCCGACCCATAATTTGTAATACTAAATAACATATTTGATGAGTGCTTAAAAAAAATAGGAAGAATGATACCAAACACAATGTGTTTTGTTTGAAAAATAATATTGTTGCATATAATTTATTTAGCAAAAACATCTTAAAATATGTAAAATTACACAAAAGAAATTTAGTTTCTGTCTGAAAATCATACTATAAATAAGTTAACTATTATTTTACAGGCCTTTTATTAAAAACTTTAGCAACAGTATAAGGAAAATATGCAAACACTTATAAATAAACACACATTGAAAATAACAACAAATAGTTTACAAACTGTAGACTGCTCACTAAATTACACTAAATATACTTTTTCAAGCCAAGAAAGTTTTCGCTGTTTGAGAATTTCTCCTACACCTGCCATCTTGTATAGATAAACCATCTTGTACACCATACCATGACTCTATATATAAAACATTTGTGCTATAATAGCATTTCAATTTCTTAGTTTACTAAGTAGGGTGCTTACATTTAGATATACATAGATATTTAGATATAGATAGCATTAACATATATTATTAACTGATTTTTTTGAAATAACACTAAAAGTTTATAGCTAAAAATTTAGATTTTTATTTCTGATACTTTACGTATCATAATTACAATTTTGATTTATATTTTACGTTAAATGTTACATATTGATTAATACCACCAGTTACAGTGGCTTACCTAGCCTGCACTCTAGATATATTTTCCTAAAACTATTGCTGTTAATAGTTACTTTAATATCTATTAGATACCATGACATTATCTGTTGCCTTTCTTCTAATACACAGTTTTAGAGATGCAAGTTTTCCAGTTATAGGCCTAGAGACTACTGGTCGTCTGCTCCAGATTTCTATGATGCCTACATATGTGACCTAGGCTAATAACTAAACCGATTTGGGTGGATTTTGAGTAATCTTCACTCGTTGGCGGATCCAGGGAAGGGGGGCTGTGGGGGCTGCAGCCCTCTCCTTTGGGTTATTATATTTTTATTCTGTTTATTGAGTAGTCTCAGACAACATAACGTGTATCGAATATTTCACCCACTAAATATTAACCAATCTCAAAAAAGACAGGCTCGTGTTTAAAAGAGCCAAACTCGCAAGTGTATGGGTCATGATGAACCGGATTTGGCCAGAATTGGCCCTGTGGGCTAGCAAGTGTATGGCGCCTCCAAGCCGGACACGCTCATTTACTCGTGTCACGACAGCAGTCAGTGTGAGTTAGCCTGAGTTAGGACACAGAACGAACAATGTCAGAGTCGAAAATATTTCTGAGCCCTGAATTTTTTACCAGGTTTATAGAAGAGTATCGTGAGTTGCCGTGTCTATGGCAGGTGGCAGGTTCGCAGTGCTGACTACTTAAATGGGAGAAAGCTTTCTCAAATAGGTCTATCAGTTCTTATAAAGTTCAATAAATTCATATTGGTAAATCTATTTCCATTTAACAGCCAATTCTTTGTCCACAACTCCTTATCTTTCCATTCCTTCTTCACAAACACACCGAACTCATCCAACGTCCAAAACTACAACAGCTGCAGCAACCGGCTTCGACAGACTCATTTTCGCTACTGAAGTATGAGCTAGGCTCGGAGACAGTTAAATATGTGTGTGCTGTTTCTTTTCAGAGCCTGGCACGCGAATCAGGTTCAGGGAGCCAGGCTCACGAATCAAGTTCAGGGAGCCAGGCTCACGAATCAAGTTCAGGGAGCCAGGCTTCCGAATCAAGTTGAGGGAGCCACTAGCTAGTCAAGTTCATGGAGCAAGGCTTGCGAATCAAGTTCATGGAGCCAGGCTCGCGAGTGGGACTTGTACGAGAATGAGGGGATTTACAGTGAAAACTGCTGTTGGTTCATCTACGCTCGTCATTTTTCTTATTGTACTCATGAAATACTAACAGATGTACGCGTGGTTTCGCCCATAAAAAAGAAAAAGTGAATGAAATGAATATCGGGTACAATAATTGTTTTTTAAATCCGGCAAAAGATTGGACTTTCCTGCTCCAAAAATCAGCCGCGTAGCGAGTTTAGTCCAAATATATAAATGTTTTCATGTTTCTAAGCGCATCCAAGTCTCCTTTCCGTCCACCTATGTTCAAAATTTTACATCTCGACATTTTACTTTATTTTATAATTTTATACATATCTTTGATAAAATATCGGACACCGCTTAACCGATTCAGCCATTTCACGTATATCATTCGAGTGCAAGGCCTATATCGTTGGTCGGGTATACAATAAATAAAAGGCAAGAATTGTTTTCTCATATTTCTCAGATAGGCCTATGAACTTAATAAACATAATTTATAAATATTCTCTCTGTGCAGAGGTAATACACAGGGGTTTACTCCTAATTTTTCCTGTACCGGAACGCTGTCGGATCTAACCAGAAGTGACGGAAGGGGGGTCCGGAGGTACTACCATGGAAAAAATTTCACTTTTAAAACCCCTAATTTACATATCTTTCCTGAGTTTAAGGGTGCAGATAATAATGATATGCTTCCTTTAATAATAAACTTATACATGTGTTATTATGTTACTATTTTTGTACTTGTACATAGCAAATTTTAGAGACACATACTATTTTGAGCAAAAACTTGGCAAAATGTCTCTTATTTAGTCAATATCCTTTATCAGAAATTTAAACCTTCGGAAGAAGATGGTAAACATAAACACATTTTAATTATGTAAAAAAGAAACTAAAAGAGTTACATTTTAATTATTATTATTCACTTAAATAGAAGGTTTATGCAGCGCTTAAAATAAAACGAGGTCCAAACTTGAAAAAATAATATTAATAAATAAGAATGTCTTATCTCTACCACTCGGTAATAAAGTAACCTACTACATACTACTTTTGAAAATGCATAACAAGCATAACTTATGGGTACATGAAGGGTTACGGTTAGAAGAGATTTCCGAAGTTATTTACTAAAACTCTTAATGATTCATGTGTAATAAGCCCTATACTATATAGATTACAATAATCTGAAAATAGTATAGCCTTTCCACAATGTATAAAAGAAAAGTAATTTCTAGGCAATATTGAACCAAGCTCGCCCACCCAAAAAGTCTATTAACCGATAATTTAAATGTAAATAGGATAGCAAACAACTGTTGTACTTCTGCTTTGGCTGACATATTTTTTAAGTAAATTAATCGGCTAAATATCCGAGGGTTAGCGTTTGTATATTAAATTTAGTGCCATAGGGGTACATGTTAATTTTTAAAATTATGCTTAAGCTATCATGTATGGTAGGCCTACATGATGGTTTACAGTTAGATGAGATTTCCAAAGTTATTTACTAAAACTCTAATTGATTGGAGTGTAATAGGCCTCATACGCTATATGTTACAATAACCTGAAATTATAGTCTTTACATAATGTAGGCCTATAAAGCTTTTGTTAAAATGCAAAATGTAAACCTGTAAAAATACATACTATAATATGTTGTTGCTCTAGACTTATTTGTAAGAATTAAATATTTAAAAAAACTAATAATTTCATTGCAAAATCATTGGTTTAAAAAATGAGTACTTTTAAAATAAACTAATTGGTTACGTGGTTCAAACATAAACATGGAGAGTTCAAAAGTAACTGAAATACCGGTATAGGTCTAGTCGGTGTAGAAACTTGTGTAATGTTTTTTGTCAGGAATATCTAATCATTTAGAATGTGAAATTTTTCACTAACTTTTATCTCCGCATTGTTCCTATTCATATTTAGAATAGAAATTGTAGGTAAAAACTACCTTTTTATTTAGATAACCTCTTTGAAGTCTCAGAAGTCAAACATTTTTAAGGATTTTGTCCATTATTTATAAAAATGTAGTTTCTAACAACTCAATACTTGTAAAGGCTGGTGATAACTCAATAAGTATCTTCTTGGCATTTCAATAAGCTTGCTCGTGCTGTCATAGGTTCAAACCTGAATATTGGCATTGGCTTTTTATTCCACTCCCCGACCTTCATTAGTTATAAGGGCACAAAATGATGATTTGAAAAATAAAAATAAAACTAGTAGTAGGATTTCATGGCGCAGGCTTTCATTTAATTTGATATTTGGTCACACATTAATCTTGTATAGAACTCAAAACTTTGGGTATAAAGTCTGAACTTTAAAAATATATTGTACATAAATGTCGTCAATTATAGGTCTTGAACGATCTAAAAGCAACAAATTTGTGGCCAAATAGGTCTGACTCCTCAAAGATCATGGCACACTATCCAAATCTATGTCCCAAATGTGAAGTAATTTTATGTTTCTTAATAGAATTGGAGAAACAAATCAAAATCTAGTTCTCACTAGAAGTTTACAACACAAATTAAACTCAGTGCAAAGAATATATAAACCATTTAGCCTAATATTGTAAAACTGTATTACAGATTGATTTAGAAACAATGTTATCTTACCGGTATTGAATAACTAACTTTAATTGAAACATCAAATTTTTTAAGTGAACTTTAAACAATAAGGAATAGGTACTTTACACTACTTGCACAAAATGTTTCTTTCTCTATGTAATTAAACAGATAAATACAAATTTACTTAAATCTAGGCCTATATTTGGATGAAATATGTGTATTTCGTAACCTAATTTGAAATCTGGAGATAGGGGGTTTCTATATATCTACTTCAGAATTAAATGAACTTATGACTCAGGAAAACAAAATAGTTTTAATACAGTAAGATCTTTCTATCCTACTTGCATCAAGTAGGCCTACTGCTTGCAGCAACTAACAACTAACTTTAAAGACTGGGTATATATAATGAAAATATAACCGTTCTGTTTTTAAAAAAAAGTTGCTTATGTTTTGGCCTGGTAGCGGAAGAGTTAATATACCTGATTCCAAAACTTGTGGTCTCTGGTTCAAACCTGGATAAAATCCATCTACGTTTCTTCAATTGGATTAATAAAGTGTTGATTTTCAGGCAATGAAATCAATCTATGATTAACAAGTTTAAAAAAATGTTTTTGGAAAACTGTAGATCAAATTGTAAATGATTACTTGCTCATTTCAAATATTAAAATTTTGTTTATGAATTTCCAAATATAGGTTAGGTTTCCAGTTGAGTACATGTACAACCTACAGTGTAATTGTTCAACTTTATAATGTAAGATTTAAGAAATGTAAAGGACCAATTTATCTATTTTTGCCTGCCCATCAGAATGTAACTGTTTATATCCTGTTTTTCGGGGGCGGGCTATTAAGAAATATTTTATTGGGGCTAAAAATCCTACCGGGCGTAGTCCTTGGTCTGGGGACCATTGAATTATATCAACTACTATAATTTTTTCATGGAAAAATTAAAAAATTAAATCTCCTTTTTACTTTCTCAATGAGAATGTACAAACAGGATACAGGAAGGCAGTGCTGTTCTACTGATTCACAAGTATCTTTAGTTCTTCCATGCAACTTGTATGCACATGCAAGTGGGTCAGATGCCCCGGCGCCGTATTTGATATGCTTTTATTCAATCTCTATTTTGAATGTAATTTTATTTTAAAATGTAATTTTAATGTGATACAATATTAGATATATTATAAGTTCTTTTTGCATTTAGGCCTACTAATTTAAAAATAATTTTAAAAATAGCTACATTTGTTTACTGTTTCTATTCTTATTTACCAAACATTCATGTCTACTAGACTACATAGTTTTTATAAAAACGAGTCCATAGAATGAGTTCAGTTACAGTACAGTAGGAGGTGCCCAATGGAAGCTTGCCCTAGGTGCCTTCACTCCTAGGGATGGCGCTGCTTCTATGGTAGTTTAATTTTGCTGGGTAGGTCCCCTAGTTTGAAACCTCAACTTTCTCAAATATCAGTACAGTGCACCCAAAGCTTTTAAAAAAGTTTTCATTTCTGAATCATAAGAGTGTGCTTTTGACAATGTATTACACTGAGTTAGGACTGTTCTAAGTACAGGAGAGCGTCGATAATGCGGATTAATTGAGGCTGGGACGTTGTCGGGATTATCTAAATTGTCCGTATTTTCGAAAAGAACAAAAAAGGCCGTTTGACGCAGGGATGCACTCGTACTTTGTTCAGTGCCAGAACTGTGACCTGCCCGGTGATACTCCCACTAAAGTATGGTCCTCGGAAAATGTATGCTATTTTCTCTTCAAAATACCCTTTTTCAACGATCTTTCGTCAGTTTAAAAGTGCAGATAATATACTTACTGTCAGATGAACAATACACATACTATGTAACTATTTATTGTTGTAACTAAGTAAACACATGTAAAATTCATAAACATATTTATTGATAGAACATTTTAACACCTTAACTTGATGGTTGTTTCATTTAAATTATTAAACATTTTGATAAAGTATAATATAGTAGCCTAATATGTTCATAAATTACAAATATCTAGCAAACGAAATAAACTCTTCAATAAATAAATAAATATTGAGCTTGAACAGTGAGAAGATATATCGATAGAATACAATTTGAACACAGAATCTCACAACTACTATGTTTATTAACTACTTAATTACATTTCATCGACAAAGTCGCCATCTTCAGTGATGCAACAAAACGCGTTTGAGTTCATAAACATATTAGTTGTGAGATTCTGTGTTCAAGTTTTATTCTATCAATCTTCAAGAGTTTTTGATGTCACTTGTCTTGTTCGGGTTTTGTCAAAATTTAATGCATTGCCGTTTATTGTGAATATTAATATAAAACCAAGGGTACCTAAAACCGTTAATAATTCAATTTAATGGTTAAATAATTGGAGCTGATAAATAAAACCATGAGTTATTACATATGAACTTAAAAATATTTTAATGACATAATAATATGAGTTACGTACATAGGCCTACTGTAACATGGGCGCCCATATGATATTTTCTAGGGGAGGCTGGACCAGGGTATGCCTCTTCAATTTCCCTCTCTGACTGAACGGTTTTTGAATCCCCTTCAGAAGAAGAATCTATTTCTTGGTCGCTCAATGTCTGGTATTCAGGATAGTTTATGTCACTCCGGGAATTTTGATCACATTGTTCGAACCCCAGGATCGTGATGCTAATTTCTGCAATTTACACCACAGCCTTTGGTATTTTCAATTGCTTCACCAGCACTTCGTTCTTCAGGCCAAAATTTATTCCAGCATCTTTGCAAGTTGCTTTTGGAGAGAGTATCCCAAGGAGAGAGTATCCCAAGCATCTGCAAACCTGTAAATGCTATCTTAAATGTTAATTATTTGTTTAATGACCACCCCGCCGAGTCTATCGTTTCATCGCTTTTGACAAAATATTCACTACAACATTTTTTTCACCAGAATCGAATCTGAATTATCGACGGTCCGGATTTTTGACTTCCGCATCTTCTATGGATTTTACCATAGAGTTAGCTTCACCTCCTCGAGAAGATTCGTTGCTTGCAATTTCTCTCAAAGTTGTGACGGTTGCATCAAGTTGTCTAGAACCGATTTTACAGAATCTGCCCTACAATTCCATCCGGTTCTAGGGTACTTGGCCACCCATGGGAAAACTTAACTTCCAACTCACGGTAGTTGGATTGAGAACTTTTTCTAATATTTTCAAATACTGCAAGTCTTTTTGTAGATTGTTCTATGAAATTGTACAGTCATCCAGTATTTGGAATCGCTTGCACTCCTGTTTTACCAAAAGTAAAAAAAAAACGCAGGAATAAAATAGAATTCGGTAGTTCTACTACACAACGAAAACAAAAAAAATATACAAGATTAAAAACAAATATGAACTTTACAATTTTTTACTTGCAATCATATTTTTAAGGTAACTTCCCCCCCCCCCCCTCCCCCCCCCAAATCCTGCCTATGCTATATTTAACTAGACAGACAATGTTGTTAAAGTATTGTAAATACCGTTACAAAATTACCTTTTCTTTTTTAGTGCCTCAACTGGTGAATATAGAATTCGTCCATTTGGATATTTTGTAAGCCAAGCATTACTACTTGCTGCAGTGTTGACGATGGTCTATAAGGTTCGTCGACGTTTGCTCGTCATCCTAAATCAATATGCAATGGTAAGAGAAGAACAGCATTACACAATACAATTTACAAGTTGTAAACAAATTCTTTCAGGTACTATATCCTTAGCGTTCATGCAATATGTCACATAAAAAATGTGTATATTTTTTATTGAACTATTACAAGCTATATTGATGCCTGCATGTTCTGTAAAATTTTTACATATTTCCGACATAAAGGGAAAAAGTTTTTTGGGTTTTTGTTTATTACGGTCTTAAAATATTATCTCGCCTTCTCCTCACAGTGTTATTCCATAATGCAATGTTGTAGTTTTCCCCTCTCCTGAAAAGCAAGGTTTTTTACCATGGGCGCCCATATGATATTTTCTAGGGGGTGGGGGGCTAGACCGGGGTATGGGGCTTAACACGTTCACTGCTAAGGATGCACATGTGAGCTTGGCACTGAACACTATGAGAAGCGGCCGACGCACAGTACTTCGCACGCCAACCCCCGTATTGGGAGTATTTTCAATACACCATGCATTGCGAGCCTCGCACGCCAATTTTAAGCCTATGTGATTATTACGTAGAAAGGTTCAAAAATAAAACATTAATTAATTTCTACTCATTTAGACTATAAATAAAAAAAATTAAAATTTCAGCTCCTAGCATAGGAAATGCAAAATTTGCATAGAACCGAACGTGTTAAGGAGTACCCTCCCTTCCTTTTGCAAAAGGAGTACAGCGATATTTTTGACCTCCTCAAAAACACTTTACAAATTTGGGAAGCCAATTTGGTTGTTCAGGTGAAATATTAACCCACATAGCATTGAGTCTGTACCTTTACACCGTCAGTGAATACACAAAGATCTATAACAATCCTAGAGGCCGCACCAAGTAATGACCAAGCAGCTCATGCTTGAACTCGTGTAAAAAATAAAATAAGTATATGTAAAATGAAACGGAACATAACATTTAAAACATATTTTAGTGCTAATCTCTTTAAAGACAAATATCTGACTATAATTAATAATATACATATTTTCCTTTCCATGGGATCTAGGGGGGCGCCCATGTTTTTAACATTACATTTAGCACGAACACCTACTATACTTAGCCTAACATTTTTAATATAGCATACTTAAAATTTAAATTGCCTACAAATTTAATATCTTTACTTTGATTGAATTGAAAAAAAGATGCAAAATATACTTTTATTACTTATAAATCAATAAGTTTTCAACCTATTTGCGATTTTCTGTTTTTTCCCAAAACAAGTTACAACTCCAGAACCAAAAGAGGAATGATAAAAATTAGGGATGCGGGATCGTCAAGGAACTGAAGACGTTACAGTTTGCTACAATTAGGACCTTCCAATGTGTGTTGCATATGTTCGAATCTACTTACCCTGCTCCTCCTGCTTAACCTAAATTACATTAAGTAAAGATATTAAGGGACAAAAATCAATACTATTTAGATTGTATTATACCATTAATTTGCAGAATTTAAGATAGTCATAATTGTTCGATTTACACTTCCAAAATGGTAGCCATTTAAAAAACCTTTGTTTAGAAAAACTTTTTTCTTATTTTTAGTTCTACAACCAACTCTTGCTATATTGGCATGCAATTTTGAATCACCTTTTTTAATCATTTATTTTATAAGAAATTATTAAAAGAAGTAATAAATATATGTCTTATTAAATAATTTATTTTGCAACCTTTATTTGTTACTCCTAATGTATACAGAGCAAGGCCATAGCCAAGAAAACTTTGGGGGGGAGAGGTTGTCAGGTCAAGACCGGGGATTAGATTTTAAACTCTTTTTAACACGTTCACTGTTAAGGATGCACATGTGAGCTTGACACTGAACACTATGAGAAGCGGCCGATGCACAAGTGCATCGCATGCCAACCCCCGTATTGGAAGTATTTTCAATACACAGAGCATTGCGTGCTTCGCACGCCAATTTTAAGCCTATGTGCTATGGACGCCCATGCGTCCGCTTTAAAATATTAGCGATTATTACGTAGAAAGGTTCAAAAATAATAAATAAGGTAATTTCTACTCATTTAGGCTATAAATTAAAAAAAAAAATAAAAGGTCAGCTCCTAGATAGGAAATACGAAATTTGCGTAGCAGTGAACGTGTTAAACACCAATCATTTCCATGCTTATTTTTAAAATGTTGATACAGTTACCCATGTAAAATATTATAGGATGATGAATGATTTTGTTTTGTTAGAGTAAAGTATTTTTGTTGAACCTTCATAGTTTTCTAATTTAATAGATCAGATCAAGCTCACAACTCACAAGAGAGTAAGGCTATAACCTACTGCATCCATGTGTATCGTAAGTTGTAGTTTAATCAAGCAAATCTAAATATTAGTATGCATGCAATGCACAATATGTAAAATATATTGTTGGATCCTCTGTTGTGTTGTCTATTTTATAATTTAACTTGCACTTTTTATACCTAGTATTATACCCTATGCTTTTGAGGTGTACTCACAGAAAGAAATCTAGGGGATTATATCAAAGCCCACTAAAGAATACCGCTGTGGGACGGGCTTCTGTACACCGAGACCTTGAACGCTCCAATCGCCTTAGTGCGACGTTGTCACGTTCTTCCCACGCTTCTAACTGACTGCAGCTGACTCAACGCATTTATAATTCTTTAAACTGTGCGATCAAGCCTCGAGCGATAAATACCAGGAGTGTTCGAGGCTAGTAGATATGGCAACGCTGCGCGCCCATCCTATTGGCCGCCTCGCAACAGTATTCTTTGATATAAGGGTAGGTTTAATGCATGTGTTCTAAACAGGAGTCGTAACTTTGAACAATTCCCTTAGTTTTCACTGCTAGTTTTCAGTTGTGCTATTGTTGTTTCTATATTGTTATAGACAACTGCCAAGAAATTATGGTAAAAAAATTCACTTTTTCCATTTTTTAACATTTTTTTGTCAAGTTAGCGGTTTTAGAGATATTTGAAACTTTAAATTTAAAATTTCCGCCATTTTAAAAATATAAAAATGAACGTTCTGGTTTTTATACAAAGGTAAAAGGTTGCCTAACAAATATGTCTACACTAAATTTGAGCTCAATATTTTTTATATTTACAAAGATATTAAAAGAATAAAAAAAAAGAACAAAAACAAAATAGCGGATAATTTGAAAACTAAGAATTTTCGGAAATAAATTTATTTGAACTTTTTTCATTATTTTTACTAGTGGCATCAGGTCAGTAAGTGCTCGGAACATTATGCAAATCACCCTGTAAATTATTTAAGTAAGCTAATACAAGTTAATAAAGTAAGCAGTGGAAGTAGAGTTTAATAAAGTACCAACTATATAGGACAGTATGAACATTAAAGAGCATCAGGTCTTTACAGCTATAGGCCTACTCCTACTCAGAAGTACTTGCATAACTATCACTACTTTACCAATATTGTTGAAAGTTTTGTAAAATAAAAATTATTTATAATCCAAGGCAGTGTTTCGAATGTAATGAAATTTTACATTAAAAATACAACCAAATTTATATAAGCTTTAAAATTTGCTTGAAAACTTCAGTTCTTCTTTAAAACAAATTGTCACCTAAATTTTAATGAAACCTAATAAAAAAAGTGCAGAACGGATACCAGCTTTTTAGTAACATTTATCAAAAACATTTCTGTTGCGTAGGTTGTCGGTCAAATTTATTTCTATTTTATTTCAGCGTCAAAACTTTGTTAGAAATGTTTGAAAGTTGTGAAAATAATTCAGCTAGACTTATCAGGACCGGCTTTTTTTTAAATGCATGTAATGACACATTCTGCCCTTTTCACAATTATGTAGTCAAATTGAAATGACTTTTGTGATGGTATATATTGTCACATTCTGCCCTTTTTACAATTATGTAGTCAAATTGAAATGACTAATATATATTGACACATTCTGCCCTTTTCACAATTTTGTAGTCAAATTGAAATAACTTTTGTGATATATATTGACACATTCTGCCCTCACAATTTTAAAATTCAAGTGACTTTTGTGATAGTCTATATATTGACACATTCTGCCACTTTCACAATTTTGTAGTAAAATTTTAATGACTTTTGTGATATATATTGAAATTATTATTTTAAACAATTAATTATATATTGAATATGTTTTTCAGAACGAAAATGTGCGGCGTTGGCTTTTAACGGTAATTTTAATACTATTGCGTACTTGGTCGACTTGGTTTTTCGTTATCCTATATGAAAACTTCATGATTTGCAACCACATTCATCAAAGAGTCAACAAACCAAGTTGGATGATGAAATGTATCTTAAATTTACTTTATTCTGTTAATATCTTTTACTTTGTATTTTTCTATTCTTTTGAAATAAATGCATAAATTGTTATTGTTGTTTTTGTGATATATGATTGACGCTTCGCCATAATGAAGTTACAACCACATTCATCAAGGCATCAAACAACCATTTTTGCATCCAGAAATATATCTTAATTTACTTTATTATGTTAATATCTTTTACTTTGTATATTTCTATTATTTTAAAATAAATAAATTATTATTTCGTATTTGGTTGACTTGGTTTTGCGTTATACATGAAAACTTCATGATTTGCAACCACATTCATCAAAGAGTCAACAAACCAAGCTGGATGATGAAATGTATCTTAAATTTACTTTATTCTGTTAATATCTTCTACTTTGTATTTTTCTATTCTTTAAAAATAAATGTATAAATTGTGATTAAACTTTTGCTGGCTAAAGTATTAAATATAAACCGAATGAATAATCGAAAGAAGTGATTTCAATGAACAGTTAAAAAAAAATACATTTGAGGCAGCTTATTTTTTCATTAACCGTTTGCTAAAATAACTATATCTGTAGCCTCATTTGGTATAAAAGTAGCAATTCTCTAGTTGTCACATAATTTATAAAATACTTTAGTGCAAATAACAGAATCAAAACATACAAAGCCTATGTATAGGCTATTTACAATTGGAGGTACTCTTCCATCGAGTAAAATGCCTGCTGAATGCTGAACAAGGTTGGTTTTGACTTTGTAAGACAGTTCCTTTATAGATCAGAGGTATTAAACCTAGTCCTTACCCCCCACATTCATGGTGCTCGTTGTATTATTCAGTAGTTTTCTATTGAATGTTTTATACATTTATATTTATAAGCATGGGTTATAGGATAAACGAACAGTAGCCATGCTGAATCTTAACTTTCTTTATTGTACAAGAAAAGCACACTGCTGGAACCAGGAGACCAACCTATGAAATATAATATATTCAATGATTATGTATACAACATCCCCCTTTTCAACTTTCATTTTAAAAATAATTCAATACAACATACAATAGGTTCTTATAAGAAATAAAATCAATATAACTTCTTGAAATCATAAAACAAGTACATATTTGAAACTTTTAAGGACTCTTAAAACTAAACAAACTTTAACAAATAAACAATGAAACAATACTATACAAATACAATTATTCTAAATATTTACATATTAATATTATTTATCATTTTTATCAAGCTGAACATATTTGCCAAGCTGAAGTTGGTGAGAAAGTGAACCTTTTGGGATTCTTTACCATACGTCCTCGTCTGGTAACATATTGGTCCATGTTTTGAATAACAGCACTATCCTATGTTTTATTAGAGCCATTTACTATATCGGTTGTACTTGTCCTCGTCCGGTAACATATTTATCCATGTTTTGAATAACATCATTATCCTGTGTTTTATTAGAGCCATTTGTTATATCGGTTGTACTTGTCCTTGTCTGGTAACATATTGATCCATGTTTAGAATAACATCACTATCCTGTGTTTTATTAGAGCCGTTTGTTATATCGGTTGTACTTCTTAAGTCATCTTTGACATTGTATTTATATGACTATGATTTCTTCTATAAGAATTATCGTCCTTATCTTCAACAATGATCTTGATTGTTGACACTGAGCTTTCAGCAAACCTGTTATCCAATAGGAATGAGGTTGTTTTTTGAACATTACATTTTGTCCTTTAACTAAATTTGGCAAAATCTTACTTAATAATGTATACGTTTAATTTTTTTACCTACCAGTTTATTTATTGCATAGTGACATTTAGGTTTTAACATCTTCTGTGATTGTGGTAATCTTTTATTAAGTTCTGAAGGCTATGGAAGATCACCTTGTGGAGTTGATCTTAAATTTAACAAAGCTAAATAAGGATCTTCTCGGTTATAATCACATTTTTTCAGTAATTTTTTTATTGTTTGAACAGCTAATTCCGCAATCCCATTGGATTGTGGATAATTTGGACTGCTAGTTACATGTTTTATTTCCCATTTATTAATAACATTTTTTAATTCATGTGCACTAATTGTGGACCATTATCACTATACAAAACTTTTGGTATGAAATGTCTTTCAAAAATTGGTTTTAAGTATACAATTACTGTTTCAGATTTGTTATCTGGCAATAAAGCAATTTCTATATAATTTGACCCAAGTAGCACACATCGTTGGCCCAACGTTGGGGAATTGTCGGCACCGTTGGGGAATGGTGGGTTGGGGTGCCAACATATTGCCAACAGAGGCCCAACCGATAATTCCTTCTGTTGGGCCAACAATGAAATTTTCTGTTGGGCCAATGTTGGGAGTTAGTCTGTATAAAATTATCTTCATTAATTCCTTATTATATTAATATTTACGTGTAATAAACATTATTTAAAAATCGGTTATATTGTTAGATTAAGTGATATAAAGTTATTAATACAGTTCATGATTTTATAACATTTAGCGTGTATCGGTGACATCGCGAATCCGCCATTATTCTATCCGCCATTACAAAAAGTCAATTGTTCATCCTCATTTCCTCAACGTTCTAGTTTTGCATTTGCAGCAAGCAGCCAAGCATCATTGTGACTTCAGTGACTTGTGTGTTCATTAAGTCTGTGTCATTTGGCATTTTCAAATGAAAATGATTTGTTTTCTTAAAAACTTTATCACCATTGTGTGTTCTAAGTCTGTGTCCTGCCTTGTGAAGTGGAAGTGATTGATTTTTTTCTTTGCAAGTAAGTACAGCACTTATATACTTTTAGATTAGTAAAAAAATACTAACAGGGGTTAGTTCTTGTCTTGTTTTAAAATAAATAATTGTTCATAATTAATTATAACATGTTATTTCAGTTTTATTTTTTAAAGTGGTAGGTTACTTGTTGTACACTACCTACCGGTAAATTAACTTTTAGGTTAAACTAAGTGATTTTTAATATTTGGTAGACTAGCTTAAAGGCCTATAAGGTAAAATATTAATTATAAAAAGATTTTACAAGCTGGACTAGGTAGTATGCATAAGAATAATTACATAATTTACAGTTTGCTATTTGCCAAAGTAGGCTAATTAATGTTTATAGGCCTAGGCCTACTTGGGTAAATAATAATGCATCGTTTCTATTGTTTATAAGATAAACAAGTTATTGAGATTAAAATTAATAAAACAAATAGCCTACACTCAAAAAAATACGGGCGAAGTTTACTATTCGACCCTAGGCTAACCTATGGCAACAGAAATGCATGAATAATAAAAAAAAACCTAAAAGGTTCTAACCTATAGTAGGCCTATTTAGTCACAGTATGTTTACCTGTATTCAACATTTAACAGTAGGCCAGAATGTAAAACAACGTCGTTGTCTGCAAAAATATTAGGCTAGGGTTGAATAGTAAACTTACGCCAAAACCTGTTAGATACTTCGACAACTGCAAGCCTACTTACTAGGTATCTTGTTAATTACATAATTAATTGGTTCTTGGTTAGGTTATGTCTAGACTTTACCCAAAATTTAATACAGAAATTTAATTTACTACCACAAATACACAAACCTGAACTTTTTTCTTAATAAATATAGTATTTATACACTTCACTGATGCCGGGAAACCATAGGCCTTACCTATTATTAATAATTGTATTAACTCTTAGTGTTTTCATTTAAATGTCATAGAGCATGATTCTATACTTGTATTTTTTGACAATCATAATTACCATCATTTAGGCTTAGGCCTAGAATTAAAACAAGACAAGATTTAGAGCTGAATCTTCAAAAAGTGTTTCAGCTATATTTTAGTTTCGATTTGGAATTATAGTTATTTTTAGGTTAAGGTTTTAAAATGGTACCTATAAGCTTATATTTTCCATTTGAGTTTTACGGTAGGCCTATGGTTTAAAATTTATTGAAACAGTTTAGACCTAACCTACTTTACAGTTTAGGTACTAATTTTAATTTTGAAGAGGGTTATAATGTAATGTATGTTTATACATTAATGTTTGTAGGTACAGTAATGTCGGCTAACATTCTCATAAGTTACTATGAATTTAAAAACTGAAATGTCCGTAAAACGACGGAGGCAAAGTTTTTGCTTGATTTAAATTCGTCAAGTCTAAAAACAAGACATTGTTATTATAAATTATCAAAAATTGTTCTCCATTTAAAGTGTGTTACTATTTTGTATTTTAGAATAAATATTGAAATTATTTATGAATCATAGGTGAAATATGTATATATATCCCCTAAAGTATGTAGAAAAAATATTAAAATTTACAAATAATTTAAAAGAAAATTGGGTGTAGGCCTAAGCTTAGAGATACCTAGTTTAAAAAATATTGTTTATTTATTTAAAATATATAGCTCAACTGATTGAAGATGCGTATTGTTCGTAGAATAAATAATCTGATATTAATGGTGAATAGTTTACAAAGACTGGGTTAGCTTCAAATTTTATGATAGTTTAGTTAGACAATAATATTTGAGTTAACTCTTCTTTAATATGCTGTCTAACTAAAATATCTTAAAATTTGAAGTTGACCCAGTGTTTGTATCTTATTACCAGTCATAGGAGACCGAGCTAAAGCTCGATTATAAGCAGGGCTATGATTTCAATAATAAATATTGGATTATTGAGTTTTGAGGTTAGGCCTATAACATTAAATAACTAAATAAACGGTATATTCAAATTAGGCTTACCTGTAATAAAAATACAGTTTAAAGGATTAACCATAATCTCAACGCTATGCCTCAGAAATAAGTCAGGCCTAAATTAAAGTTTAATATTTCAATATCGATTTAGGCCTAGGGCCTAGTTCGCTCACGTCAATAACTATTATTGCAAATTTCCGTGAACATCGTTTAGGTTAGGCCTATAACATTAAACAACTAAATAAAGGGTATGTTTATTTAGCAGAAGTATTCGTTGCCATGGTAACTATAAATAGATACAACATTAGGCTTACCTCTAATAAAATACAGTTTAAAAGAAAACAGATGATTATTGTAATGGCATTGAAAACATTTGCATCAGCTGTGCTTCGTTTAAAAGAAAACAGATGATTATTGTAATGACATTGAAAACATTTGCATCAGCTGTGCTTTGTATTGTTTAAAATGGACAAATTTCACTTTTTAATTTAATAAAAAGACGTAGAAAACGAATTTTCCCAGACTGGTGACCATTTCCAATCGATTTCTCGTTGCCAAAAGCCCTATTTAAAATCAAAAATCCTTAGACGGAGATTCCAGATCCATTTAGCAGACAAACAATTATCTCTCGCTTTAGAAGATAAGATATTAATTACTTACACCTCTAAACTTCCATTAACAGCTGATTTCATAGCATTAATTTGTATTTCTGATTTGTAGGTTATGTTAATTTATAGGAGTAGATATAAATAAAAATAATGCTGGATCTTTAGTGTAACTTAACTCTTGTTATATCATAAACTTAAGCCATTGAACGTACACATTTAAATTAACTACGGTTTGATTAATCCTGCCATATCTTTATTAAAAAGAATGTATAGCTAATAATACACCTTTATCCATCTTTATAATATATCTAAGGGTCTCCCTCCCTAGTAGGCCTATATTGATATGTATCTTGTTTCCTCTGTGTTTAAAAAAATCTGTTATTTTTTCTGTTTCAGGAGAGATACGATGTGTAGATCAGTGAAAATGTGACAAGTTGAGTTGTGTAGTGATAATTAGTGTTGTGAAGTGAAAAATGTAAATAAAATCGTATAATAAAGTTCTGCCAGACAATGGCACAACTTTTAGTAATAGTGCGCTTTTTTCAGTCAAATAGCCTATACAAATTAAGAAGTGAAATAATGAGTAAAGAACTACCAAAATATTGCAATGTTGTAACTATGTTTTGTAAACTGTCATTACTTTAGTAAATTAAAGTTGTTCTATAATGAAAAATAACTGTTTATAGGCCTAAGTAAATTTTCTTTATTCCCTATCACATACCAGCACCTCCCGGACCTTCTATATTACTAATCTTTCCTTCTCTTTTTCACATATTACAACCTTGTATCGTTTCTACCTTCTTTATATATTACCAACTAAAGGAACCTATCTTTCCTACGGGGAAGATTGTCAGGTATAGCTTATGTTATAAGAGAGATGATTCGATTGTTGGGCTTTGGTTGGGACAATAATAATTGTTTATTTCTGATTGCCTTACTAAACTGGTTAATTTTACTATAAATTTACTTTTTTGTGTACTTACAGCTCTCAGTCCTTTATTTTTCTTTTTTATTCCCTGGTGACGTACGTTTCGCCTTTTCTATTCAGGCATTATCAAACGTACACTTCACTAGTACTTTACATTTGTTAATGCGCGTCAAGTTTTTAAAATGAAACACTTATACAAAACATTCACAAACAACATGTTACACATAACACAACACTCAATAGAGACATTTAAATTTTATTCACAATTATGCGAGCGGAACATACGCCAAACGTAGTAGCTTGCAAAAAACGATCGCGGCCACACGTACGTTCGGCTCGCGTAATTGTGAATAAAATTTAAATGTCCCTATTGAGTGTTGTGTTGTGTTATGTGTTACATGTTGTTTGTGAATGTTTTGTATAAGTGTTTCATTTTAAAAACTTGACGCGCATTAACAAATGTAAAGTACTAGTGAAGTGTAGGTTTGATAATGCCTGAATAGGAAAGGCGAAACGTACGTCACCAGGGAAAAAAAGAAAAATAAAGGACTGAGAGCTGTAAGTACACAAAAAAGTAAATTTATAGCAATAATTGTTTGTGTTGGCTTAATGTAAGTAAACAGTGTGTTGGGCCAACATTGGAACTACTTCGTTGGGCCAACGTTGGCAATGAGTGGGTGGGCCAATGTTGGACTACTTCGTTGGGCCAACGTTGGCAATGAGTTGGTTGGCCAACCGTTGTAAAGTGTGCCAAATCTTACAGTTGGCCAACCGTGGACGTCAACGTTGGGCCAACGTAATGCCAACAACTTTTGCTACTTGGGGAATAGTGATCTATAACTAATAAATAATGAATTCTTACTTTGATACATAAATAAGTCAGAACTAACAAATTTTCATGGAAGTTTTGGAACTTCATAGCTTATATTTTCTTTACAATTGGAATTTTGAAAAGTTTGACATGCATTGCAACTACTAACTAAATCACTTATCTGTGACGACATAGGCCTACCTGGCCAATAAATTACATCTCTAGCCCTATTTTTACATCTCTCCATGCCTAAATCATCTTCATGAATCCGTTTAAGCATCTCAGATTGCATGGATTTTGTACTTACTATTTTATCATTTTAAAATTTATAACACTATTAACACTTAAATCGTCCCTATAATTTCAAAATGATTTTACAACACCTGGCACTTCATATTTATTATTTGGCCAACCCTTGTAGATATATTCTTTTAGTTTGCTTAATGTGCTATCTTTATTAGTTTACATTTTTGTAACTGAGTATCTGACACTGGTAAATTACTAATTAACAAATTTACTTGAGTACTTAATTCCTCATCAAAATCATCTTTATCTACTTTAGCAGGAGGTTTTTTACATATACTTTCCAAAGGTTTGTTATTAGTTTCAACATTAACTAATCTTCCAAATGAATATGCATGAAACTTTTTGCAACCAAAACTATTGCATACATTTCTAATTCTATTTGTGCATATGTTTTTTGCATCTGTGTTAAAGCTTTTGAAGCATAGGCTGTTGGCTTACCATTTTGTATGATAACTGCTCAAACATCTTCTCCTGAACTATCAACACTAAGCGTTACTGGCAAATTTGTATTAAAATGACCTAATACTGGTGCATTAGTTAAAGCATTTTTAAGTAAATCAAATGATTGATCTGTTTGAGTGTTCCAATCCTACACAGTATAATTTTTTAATAACTGAAGCAAAGGTGCTGATGCATTCGAAAAACTTGGAATAAATTTTGATAAGTAATTAGTCATACCTAGAAATCTTTGTAATTCTTTTTTACTAATAGGCTGGTCTAGGCACATTTAAGAAAGCTTTTAATTTGTTTTCGTCAATTTTAACACCATGTCTGTTAAATAAATGTCCTAAATAGACTAGTTCCTCAACACATACTTGAAATTTACCTATATTGAATTTAAAACCATTTTCCCTGTCCTTTAACAAAACATATTTTAGTCTTACATTATGTTCTTCTTTAGTTTTACCCCCAAACTAAAATATCATCAATATATGAGCCAACATGTTCCAATCCATCAAAAGTTTGTACTACAATTTGATGAAAAGCTTCAGGACTTCAGGAGCACATCTTATACCATATGGCAATCTTTTAAACATATAACGCCCAAATGGTGTAATAAATGTACATAAATTTGTACTAGGCTCATCTAGTGGAACCATCCAAAAACCAGAATTTGCATAAAAAACAGTAAAACATTTGGCATCAGCCAACTTACTAGAAATTTGAATCAACTAACCCACTCTGTTGGCCGAGTCACTTTCTCAATTACACCTGTTGATTCCATTTCTAGGAGGTTACTTTTAACTTTATTTTCCAATGCAACAGGAATCCTACTAGCATCAACAAAAGGTGTAGCATTATCCTTAATATTAATCTTATAACTAAATGGTACACAACCTATACTGCCATCAAATAAGTCTTCAAATCCTTTTAACAATAATTGTAGTTTGTTATTTGACTGTGCCTTATGTCTATCATGTTCATTTAAAGGTTTAGGCCTATATGTAATTGTATATACCGGTATTTGTTTAATGAAATTTAACTTCATACATGATGCTAACCCTATTATTGGGTCGCACTCAAAATCTACAATATAGAACCACAGTTTGTAATGTTTACCAAGATATTCACAAAGTAAAAAACATTTACCTAGAACTGTTATTTTTTCACCACTGAAGGTGCTTAAATTTGTTTTAATAGGCTTTAGAACATTAATATTTACATTTAAATGTAATAACTTTTTTTGTAAATAACATTTGTAAATATACGTTTAAGAAACAATTTTTAATTCAAAAAAATAATGTTTAAAACATTTCCTTTCCAATGGTTTTTGTTTTATTGAGATTGGATTATTTTTAGTTGGTGAAATATTCAATATAATCAGACGATACAATTGTGCTGTCTACGGAAATGGTTGGGGGGGGGGGGGATACCCCCCCTGCCCCCCCCCCCCCTGTATCCGCCACTGATTACGGTGACTAGTGGTGCACTATAGCAAACAACCCATACTGTCCGAGTATTCTCGTAAATATCCGAATTACACGAAACTCGAACCGAACGCAATCATAAGCTTAAACAGTGAACAGAACAGTGTCAATATGGCAGGGGCAGTTAGTTTATATTCGTTTATTGTTGCTAATAATTAAAAAGACACTTTTAGTGAATGCTTCAAATTGTTAAAAATAATAATAACAATCCCAATGACGACAGCAGAAGCTGAAAATGTTTTTCAACACTGAAGTGAAGAGGATAAAAACATTTCTACGCAACACTATGACTGAGGAGCAGTGTTGCCAGATGCTACACACGTAATTTCCCCATCAGCTAGATAAAAATTCAACAATATAGTGATATTTCCAAAAAAATTCCCCAATTTTCTAATTACATTAATTAATTGTAATAAAATTATTATCACCCAAACATATTATAGAGCATAAGATAACATATATATATTATCTATATAGTATCTATATATATATA
>JAGFPH010000023.1:1811606-1832564 GCA_018207615.1 Philaenus spumarius
AAAAACCCTTTTTTAGTGAACACTTATGGCCCTAGAGGAAGCTACATACCAAATTTCATTCCAATCTGTTCGGTAATGTTGAAGAAATCGTGATTTAATAATTTTTACCACCCAAACCCTCCTAAAATTTCAAATTTTTTAAAACCCTTTTTTAGTGAACACTTATGGCCCTAGAAGAAGCTACATACCAAACTTAATTAAAAACCGTTAGGTAGTGTTGATCATGATTTAATAACTTTGATCCCCCAAATCCCCCCTAAAATTTCGAATTTTTTAAACCCTTTCTTGGCGAGCGGCTATGGCCATAGTGGAAGCTGCATACAAAATTTCATTCCAATCTGTTCGGTAATTTTGGAGAAATCGTGATTTAGTTATTTTTTACCCCCCAAATCCCCTAAAATTTCCAATTTTTTAAAACCCTTTTTTAGTGAATACTTATGGCCCTAGAGGAAGCTAAATACCAAATTTAATTTCAATCCGTTTGGTAGTTTTTGAGAAATCGTGAATTTATAAATTTGATCCCCCCAAACCCCCCTTAAATTTCAAATTTTTTAAAACCTTTTTTTAGTGAACACTTGTGGCCCTAGAGGAAGCTACATACCAAATTTAATTAATATTAGGTTACGTACCTTTATAAACCATCGACAGTTCTTCACTTTTATGGGGACTACCGGTTTCGGAGTTCACTCACTCCATTAACGAGTCAAATATTAAAAGAAACAAAAAACAACTAAAACACAGACACGAAAAAGTCACATTATAAATACACACGAACACTAAAACCTAATTATACGAGTATGCTGGCAAGCAATTGAGTCACAACTCATGAATAAATTTAATTAAAATCTGTTCGGTAGTTTTGAATAAATCGTGATTTAATAAATTTGATCCCCCCAAATCCCCCTAAAATTTCGAATTTTTTCAAACCCTTTCTTAGCGAGCGCCTATGGCCCTAGAAGAAGCTACATACAAAATTTAATTCCAATCTGTTCGGTAATTTTGGAGAAATCGGGATTTAGTAGTTTTTACCCCCAAACCCCCCTAAAATTTCCAATTTTTTAAAACCCTTTTTTAGTGAACACTTATGGTCCTAGAGGAAGCTACATACCAAATTTAATTAAAATCCGTTCTGTAGTTTGAAGAAATCGTAATTTAATAACTTTGATCCCCTAAAACCAAATAAAATTTCGAATTTTTTTAAACCCTTTCTTAGCGAGCGGTTACGGCCCTAGAGGAAGCTACATACAAAATTTCATTTCAATCTGTTCGGTAATTTTTGAGAAATCGTGATTTAACAACTTTGATCCCCCAAACCCCCCTAAAATTTCGAATTTTTTAAAAATCTTTCTTAGTTAGCACCTATGGCCCTAGAGGAAGCTACATACCAAATTTCATTATAATCTGTTCTTTAATTTTGGAGAAATCGTGATTTAGTAATTTTGACCCCCCAAATCCCCCTAAAATTTCCAATTTTTTTAAACCCTTTTTTAGTGAACACTTATTGAACTAGAGGAAGCTACATACCAAATTTCATTTCAATCCATTCGGTAATTTTTGAGAAATCGTGATTTAATAATTTTGATCCCCACCAAACCCCTCTAAAATTTCGAGTTTTTTAAAACCCTTTCTTAGCGAGTGCCTATGGCCCTATAGTAAGCTACATACCAAATTTCATTCCAATCCGTTCGGTAGTTTTTGAGAAATCGTGATGAGTGAGTGGTATTTCGCTTTTATATATATAGATAGATATGTTTATAAACTATAAAACGTTCTGTGTTTGTTCACTTAAAAGTAAGTTTCTTGTGTTTTTATTTTTAGGAGTTGCCATTCTGCTATACAATAGAACGTAATTGCTACAGTATAGACAAAAAATATCGAAATCCGATATTGACATTATTCTTCCGACAGTGAGAAAACATCGAATATCGGAAATATCGAAACAAAAATATCGATATACTAATATCGATAATATCGCAACATCCCTAGCTTAGGCTAATTCTGGACTATCTATGTTCTGTACAAGTGAAAATTCAAAACGTATTGAAACTGAAACGAAATAGTACAGTATCAACATGAACTCGTCTGACAGGTAAGTGTAGGAAATAGCAAATTAGTCTTTACCGTATTTATAAATAATTTTTCAGTTTAAAACTTATTTTATTAGACCTAAGTAAAAGACCTTCTGGACTAAAAGTAGTATTAAACATGGAGCCAAGAAAAGTGATCTCTCGACAATGTTGAACTAAGCTCACCCACCCAAAAACTCTGTAAACCAATAATTTAAATCTTAAATTTAAATAGAATAGGAAACAACTGTTAAAATTCTGCTATGGCTGACATGTTTTTGAGGCAAGTTATTCACCTAAATATCTGATCGTTGGCATTTGTATATACTAAATTTAAGGTTAGGCCTACATGTTACTTTTGAAAATTATGCTTAACTTATGGCTACATGAAGGGTTACAGTTAGATGAGACTTCCGACGTTATTTACTAAAACTGTAAATGTTTCGTGTGTAATAGGCCACATTCTATATAGATTACAATAATCTGAAATTAATATAGTCTTTCCACAATTTATAAAAGAAAAGTAATTTCTAGACAAGGTGGAACTAAGCTCACCCGCCCAAAAAGTCTATTAACCAATAATTTAAATCTTAAATTTAAATAGGACAGGAAACAACTGTGAAAATTTTGCTTTGGCTGACATATTTTTTAAGTAAATTAATCAGCTTAATATCTGAGGGTTAGCATTTGTACCGTATATTAAATTTAGAGCCATATAAGTACATGTGTTACTTTTAAAAATGACGCATACATTATGGGTACATGAAGGTTTACAGTTAGGTGAGATTTCAAAAGTTATTTACTAAAACTCAAAATTGATTCGAGTGTAATAGGCCTCATACGCTATAGATTACAATAACCTGAAATTATAGTCTTTACACAATGTATAAATCTTCTGTTAAAGTGCAAAATGTAAACCAGTAAAAATGTAGGCCTATACTACAGTACATATGTTGTTGCCCTAGACTAATTTGTAAGAATTAAATATAAACAAATAAACTAGTAATTTCATTGCTAGTTGCAAGATCATTTTTTTACAAATTGATTATATATTTTAGAAGTAAAGTAGTTGGTTCAGTGGTCCAGACATAAATCATGGGGAGTTCAAAAGTAACTGCATTATATATAGGTCTAGCCGGTGTAGAAACTTGGACAATGTTTTTTTTGTCAGGAATATCCAGTCATTTAGAATGTGAAATTTTGGACTAACTTTTATCTCTGCATTGTTCCTATTCATATTTAGAATAGAAATGGTAGATAAACAACTACCTTTTTATTTATTCCCTCTTTGAAGTCAGTTATAAGGGCACAAAATGAGGACTTGAAAAATAAAAATAAAACTAGCAGAAGGCTTAGGTTTTGATTTAATTTGATATTTGGTCAGACATTAATCTTGTATAGAACTCAAAACATTTAGGCCTACTCAATAATTAAGAAATTATTTAAAAAATCAATTTTGTTTACAGTTTCTATTCTATTTACCAAACATTCATGTCTACTAGTCTATATAGTTTTTATAATAATGAGTCCATAGAATGAGTTCAAGCCTGTACTGTAGGGGGCGCACTATGTAAGCTTTCCCCAGGTGCCTACACTCCTAGGGACAGCCCTGCTTGTATGGCACTTTCATTTTGCTTTGTTGGTCCCCTATTTTGAAACCTCAACTTTCTGAAATATCAGTGCAGTGCACCCAAAGCTTTTCAAAAAAGTTTTCATTTCTGAATGATAAGAGTGTGGCTGCTCTGATTAATTCATTGACATTTGAATAATTCACACTTGTAGCCTTTAGTGCTTTTGACAATGTATCACACTGAGTTAGGACTCCTCTGTGTACAGTAGTGCGTCGATAATTTTATTAATTGAGGCAGGACCTTGTCCGGATTTTCGAAAGAACAAAAAAAAGGCCATTTGACGCAGGGGTGCACACGTAATTTTTTCAGTGCCTTAATTACATTTCATCGACAAAGTCACCATCTTCAGTGATGCAACAAAACGCGTTTGAGGTCATAAACATATTAGTTGTGAGATTCTGTGTTCAAGTTTTATTCTATCAATCTTCAAGTGTTTTTGATGTAACTTGTCTTGTTCGGGTGTTGTCAAAATTTAATGCATTGCCGTTTATTGTGAATATTAATATAAAACCAAGGGTACCCAGACTGAGTAAAATACCACTTCAAAAAACCAGTGTACCCCTGGTTCCTAAAACATAAAGGAAACTTGCTAAAACCGTTAATAATTCAATTTAGTGGTTAAATAATTGGAGCTGATAAATAAAATCATGAATTATTACATATGAACTTATAAATAATTTAATAATGTAATATAAGTTACGTACATACTGTATGTGCACATATTTAACTTTTTTTTAATTAATAGAATACTGTACACTTAAAATTTTCAGACCTCTTAAAACAATCTAATTTTGATTTTTCAAATGCAGTAGGGGATCGATTTTTTTCAGCCCCTTTGATTTGTTTTTAATGAATACAATGAGCTGGGTTGGTGTGCCTCCATCTGTTTCTCAAGCCATGACATCAGAGTCTCAGCTGCAATACAAATTTCCGAATGTGCCTCTTCAATTTCCCTAGATCTGACTGAACCGTTTCTATGTCCCCTTCAGAAGAAGAATCCATTTCTTGGTCGCTCAATGTCTGGTATTCAGGATAGTTTTTTCAGCCACAGTTTTTGTTATCATTTTCAATTGCTTCACCAGCACTTTCTTCTTCAGACCATAATTTATTCCAGGTTCTTTACAAGTTGCTTTTCTAGAGAGTATCCCAATCATCTGCGAACATGTAAATGGTATCTTAAATGTTAATTTGTTTAATGATGACCCTGCCGAGTCTGTCGTTCATTGCTTTTGACAAAATATTCTCTACAACTTTTTTCACCAGAATTGAGTCTGGATTATGGACGGTCCGGATTTTTGACTTCCGCATTTTCTACTGTAGTAACCAGCAAAAAAGAAATCTTTTATGGATTTTACCGGAGAATTGGCTTCACCTCCTCGAGAAGATTCGTTGCTTACAATTTCTCTCAAACTTGTCATGGTTGCATCAAGTTGTCTAGAACAGAATCCGTTGATTTTACAGAATCTGTTGTCTAGAACAGAGTGTTGCACGGTTGTTGATTTTACAGAATCCGCCCTACAATTCCATCCGGTTCTAGGGTAGTTGGCCACCCATGGGAAAATGTAACTTCCAACCCATGGTAGTTGGATTGAGAAGTTTTTCTAATATTTTCAAGAACTGCATGTCTTTTTGTAGATTGTTCTATGAAATTGTACAGTCATCAAAGTGTATTTCGAATCACTTGTACTACTGTTTTACCAAAAGTAAAAAAACCGCAGGAATAAAATCGAATTTGGTAGTTCTACTACACAACGAAACCAAAAAATATACAAGAATAAAAACAAATATGAACTTTACAATTTTTACTTGCAATAATATTGGTAAGGTAACTGCCTCCCTGTATCCCCCCAAATCTTGCCTATATGCAGCCTATGCTATATTTCATTAGACAGACAATGTTGTTAAAGTATTGTAAATGCCGTAACAAAATTACCTTTTATTTTTTAGTGACTCATCTGATGAATATGAATATGAAATTGAAGTTCGTCCATTTGGAAAATTTTTAAGAAAACTATTATTACTTTTTACTGTGTTGATACTGCTCCCTGAGGTTCATGAACGTTTGTTCATCTTCGTCAATGAAATCATAACGGTAAGAGAACAACAGCATTACACAATACAATTTACAAGTTGCAAACAAATTCTTTCTGGTACTATGTCCTTAGTGTTTGTGCAATATGTCAAATAAAAGAATATATTTTTCATTGAACTATTACAAACTATATTGATGCCTGCATGCTCTGTCAAAATTTTACATGTTTCTGACATAAAGGAATGAAGTTTTTTATGTTTTTAAGTTTACTGTGGTCTTAAAATATTATCTCGCCTTTCTTCACAGTGGTATTCCATAATGCAATGTTGTAGTTTTCTCCTATCCTGAAAAGTAAGGTTTTAACATGACATTTTGCAAGAACACCAATACTTAGCCTAACATTTTTAATATAGCATACTTAAAATTTAAATTGCCTACAAATTGAATAAGATCTTTACTTTCATTGAAGGGGAAAAAAATGCAAAATATACTTTTATTAAGTGTGAAACTAAATGCAATCCCTTTAAGACATATAGAGTGGTTCAAAATGGTTCAATAATTTAATCTTTTCAATCAAAAAGTTTTCAATCTATTTGCAAATTTGTGTTTTTTCCAAAACAAGTTATAACTTCAGAACCATTAGAGGAATGATACCAATTAGGGATGCAGTGTATCATCAAGGAACCAAAGGCGTTACAGTTAGGACCTTCCGATGTATGTTGCTTATGGTTCGAATCTAGTTACCTTGCTTCTCCTGTCTTCAATAATCTAACTGGCATTAAGTAAAGATATTAAGTGACAAAAATCAATACTATTCAGATTGTATTATACCATTAATTTGTAGTTTTTAAGATAGTCATAATTAATTGTTCAATTTATGGGTCCAAAATGGTAGCCGTTTGAAAAACCTTTGTTTAAATGAACTTTTTCTTATTTTTAGTTCTACAACCAACTTTTCTATATTTCTAAATTTCTATATTGGCATTAATTTTGAATCACCTTGTTTATTCATTTATTTCATAAGAAATTATTAAAAGAAATAATAAAAATATGTCTTATTAAATAATTTAGTTTGCAACCTTTATTTGTTACTCCTATGAATACAGGACGATTCAAATATTCCAAGCTATTTCTGATGTGATTCCACTAGCAAAAATAATTTAAAAAATTCACATAAACATAGGTTTGGAAATGCTTGGTTTTCAAAAATTTTTTACTAAATCCTTAATTGATATGTTCAAATAGAGAAGATATTGAGCTAAAATTTCATGTACATATTTGTTACGCAACCTTTTACAAAAAACCAAAACGTTTTTTTTGCATATTTTTAAAATGGCGACCATTTAAAATTTGTAATGGTAAATATATCGAAAACCGCTAGTTGATTTAAAAAAACAAATTTAGGAAACAAAAATCGTAAATTTTTTAATCTCAAACGAAATGTTTAAAAAAATTTTTTGTAGCTCAGAAGATTGTGTTAACGGCTAAAAACTAAAAACATAATTTCTTGATAATTGTCCATAATAATTCAGAAACAACAATAGTACAATTGAAAACGTGCAGTGCTATTATAAACAAACTTAATTGTTAAAGTTACTGTCCCTGTTAAGCACGCATGCATCCAAGCCCTCCTCACAGATTTCCGCACTTTTTGGAAAACGCCAGACAATTGCCGGATACTCTCAATGTGTTGTCCTAGGTCTTGAATTAAAGCTACTGGAGATGGGTACCCTATGCTCTTGAGGTGTCCTCACAGAAAGATATCTTGGGGATTAAGGATAGGTTTAATTCATGTGATCTAAACAGGGGGCCGTAACTTTGATCAATTCCTTTAGTTTTCACTGCTAGTTTTCAGTTGTGCTAGTGTTGTTTCTATGTTGTTATAGACAACTGCCAACAAATTATGGAAAAAAAATTAACTTTTTCCATTTCCTAACATTTCTTTGTCAAAGAAGCGGTTTTAGGGACATTTGAAACTTTTAATTTTAAATTTCTGCCATTTTAAAAATATAAAAAGAACGTTCTGGTTTTTATACAAGGGTAAAAGGTTGCGTAACAAATATGTCTACACTAAATTTGAGCTCAATATCTTTTATATTTACAAAGATATTAAAAGAATAAAAAAAAGAACAAAAACAAAATGGCAGATAATTTGAAAACTAATATTTTCGTAGGCTTCCTAAATTTATTTGAACTTTTTTCATTATTTTTGCTGGTGGAATCAGGTCAGTAAGTGCTCGGAACACTATGCGAATCACCCTATAAATTATTTAAGTAAGCTAATACAAGTTAATAAAGTAAGCAGTGGAAGTAGAGTTTAATAAAGTACCAACTATATAGGACAGTATGCACATTAAAGAGCATCAGGTCTTTACAGCTATAGGAATACTCAGAAGTACTTGCATAACTATCACTACTTTACCAATATAGTTGAAAGTTTTGTAAAATAAAAATTATTTATAATCCAAGGCAGTGTTCAAAATTTTACATTAAAAATGCAATCAAATTTATATAAGCTTTAAAATTTGCTTGAAAACTTTAGTTCTCCTTTATTACAAATTGTCACCTAAATTTTAATGAAACCTAATAAAAAAAATGCAGAACGGATACCAGCTTTTTAGTACCATGATGTATCAAAAACATTTCTGTTGTGTAGGTTGTCGGTCAAATTTATTTCTTTTTTATTTCAGTGTCAAAGCTTTGTTGTTAGAAATGTTTGAAAATTGTGAAATAATTCAGATGGACTTATCAGGACTGGCTTTTTAACAAAATGCATATATTGACACATTCTGCCATTTTCACAAGTTTGTAGTAAAATTGAAATTACTTTTATGATATATATTGAAATTATTATTTTAAACAATTAATTATATATTGAATATGTGTTTTCAGAACCGACATGTGCGACATGCTCTTTCAAGGGTAATTTTATTGGCTATTTCGGAATTGATTTACTTTGTGCGTAATTTGTGAAAACTTCAAGATTTACAACCACATTCATCAAGGCTTCAACAAACTAGCTTTGGGCCCAGAAATATATCTTAAATTTAGTTTATTCTGTTAATATCTTTTATTTTGTATTTTTCTTTCTTTTAAAATAAATGATTTAATTTATAACAGTGTAACCTACCAGCTTTTACTTTATCAGGCTATAGTAAATATGACTTAGGCCTATCCCTTTGATGTATAAACTTGCTGGGTCAGCCTGTTACATATTTACATGATAAAACAGCATATAAAATAGTTAAACATTTTACTTTCTAATTATAAACAGATTTTTTGTGCATATTTATTTAAAATTGTAGGTTGTGTGCACACTTTAAATGTTCAAGATCAATTGTTTATAATTATTTAATTTATAGTTTCTTATCAGATATTTAATAAACTTTTTCTGTTAAATTCATTTGGGAGAACTACGTTTTCTCAAAATGGGACTGTGCAGTAATCGAAAAATTTTCAATAAATTTGAAAAAAAATTGTTTTTATAAACTTTTGTTGGCTAAACTATTAAATATAAACCGAATCATTAATCAAAAGAAATGTTTTCAATGAAAAGTTAAAAAAAAAAACATTTGAGGCAGCTTATTTTTTTAATAACTGTTTGCTAAATTAACAATATTTGTAGCCTCATTTGGTATAAAAGTTGCAATTCTCTAGTTGTCACATAGTTTAAAAATAAAAATACCACGGCCCCCCTAGCTCCCAGGGAAAGGAAAATATGTATATTATTAATTATAGTCAGGTATTTGTCTTTAAATAGATTAGCACTAAAATATGATTTAAATGTTATGTGCCGTTTGATTTTACATATACTTATTTAATTTTTTACAAGAGTTCAAGCATGAATTGTTGGGTCACTACTTGGTGCGGCCTCTAGGAGTGTTATAGGTCTTTGTGTATTCACTGACTGTGTAAAGGTACAGACTCAATGCTGTGTGGGTTAATATTTCACCTGAACAGCAAAATTCGCTTCCCAAAATTTAAAATTTTTACTTGGGGAGGTCAAAAATATCCTTCGACTCCTTTCACCGAAGGAGGAGAGGGTACTCCACGTTCACTGCTACGCAAATTTCGTTCTCCCTATGCTAGGAACTGACCTTTTATTTTTTATATTTATAGTCTAAATGAGTAGAAATTACTTTACTTTTTATTTTTGAACCTTTCTACGTAATAATCACTAATATTTTAAAGCGGACGCACATGTGGGTCAATAGCACTTTGGGTTAAAATTGGCTTGCAAATCATGGAATGCTCTGTGTTTTGAAAATTCTCCCAGGACGGAGGTTGGCGTGCGAAGCACGCAATGCACTGTGTATTGAAAATACTCCCAATATGGGGGTTGGCGTGCAATGCACTGTGCATTGGCCGCTTCTCATAGTGTTCAGTTTCAAGCTCACATGTGCGTCCTTAGCAATGAATGTGTTAAGACCCAGACCCCGGTCTAGCCCCCCCCCCCTAGAAAATATCATATGGGCGCCCATGCAATGTCTGTAACCTCATTTGGTATACAAGTAGCAATTCTCGAGTTGTCACATAATTTACAAAATACTTGAGTGCAAATAACAGAATTAAAACATACAAAGCCTATGTATAGGCTATTTATAACTGGAGGTACTCTTCCATCGAATAAAATGCCTGCTGAACAAGGTTGGTTTTGAATTTGTTTTTAAATTATGTATTATAAGACAGTTCCTTTAGATCAGCGGTAGTCAACCTGGTCTCTACCCCTCACTAGTGGACGTTCCAGCATTCATAGTGCTTGGTATTGGTTTGAGAAACATTTTCACTAGGTTATCATAAAATTCCCTACGTTTATTTACATTTCACAAAATATACTATTTGTAAAATACCCACTCATAAATTTAGTTCATGTTACGAAAGTGACCTGCAAACAAAAGAGCCTCTTCTATTCTTCTCATCTCCTTCCACACCACCCAGCTGTAACAGACAAGCTGGTACTCGGCGACCCTAAACCTTATCCACAATGTGTGAGAGGCATGCACAGACGATGATACATGGCGCAGGCTCTTTTGTTTGGTCACACTGGTCAGTACGCAGTTAGGTTTGTGAGAGTGAACAAGTTCCTACAGCTTCAAACAAAATATTGTGAGCCCATATCTCAAAAAAAGAAATATGCTCATGGCTATTTGCCAGAGTACCTGAAGATGGGTTTCATAGCATCTGCTGTAAATAAACAACATCCGATGTGTTTATTGTGTCATAAAACATTATCCAATGATGCGATGAAGCCAAGTTAATTGCGAGAACATCTTTCTACAAAGCATCAAAATGATAAATTTTATAAAGTAAAGTTACTTCCCTACTTTAACCATTACTGTTGAACCAGTGGCCAGTTAAAATTGTTTGAAAATGCGTACAGTATGGTGCAATCGTACTGAGATTGATACAATCTCCATATGGTATTTTTTTTATTCATACAAAAATAATGTAAAGTATATTATTGGGATAAGAGCAAACTAATCGTATCATTGCTTTGAAAAATCTAAATTTTCCCTGTTTTGTATAAAAAATCATGTACTAATTATCAGATTACTCTAATTTTTAATATAATGTTTACATTACCATATACTGTGAAATATAAATGTGATAGAAGGAAAACATCTAATTTTAAAAAATATTTATCAAATTCTATCCGATTTTTTTTATTCAAACTGTGACTACAATTATAATTTTTAATGTATACTAATAAAAATGTAGTATGTTATCGACAAATTCATTAGGAATTCACATCTGAGTTACGTTTTAAAATGGAAGCAACAGTTCATAAGATATTAATGTTTTTCTAACCATGTACATTTTTCGAAAGCAAAATCTTCAGATTTAATGCGATGTTAAGGTCGATGTTTAAAATTTCAAATAGTAATTACTTATAAAAGGTAAAGTACTTATGAATGGTAAGATGGTGAGCAACATGGCCTAAGCCAGGTGGTATGTCCAAGTAAATTGAGAAATTCAAAAGAACTTTGCATCAGAAGCGTATTATTAATTGTGCTCGTGCATTATGTTGGCTCAACTCGTCAGCAGCTCTGTACAATTTGGTCGCTCACCTTTGTTTGCAGAATATTGGAAGCATCCAATGAATCCTTGATACACTGGAACTTGGAAGCACGTGTGTAACAGTAAAGGTGGGACACACATGACCTCACCGCACCATGGCCTAGTGTTGGCCTTATCTCGGCTCGTTCTCAGTGAGACCGCACTTTACCGTAGCACGGCCATGTGTTGGCCAATGACTAATTGAGTAATTACTTACCTATAACTTGTAACTTGGATGAGAGTTTTCAAAATCTGCTAATTGTAGTCCAAGTTTTGATATTTCTCGTTGGTTTGATCCTAAATAACAGGAAAGTTTTGATTTCTTCGATGATTCTTTCGGGATCCTTACCGTGGTCGCACCGTCAATATGAAAAAGTAAACAAACCAACTGGCTCAGCGCGTTCCCTTTGCGGTGATGTTACTACTATTTCATACGTTTCCATTAGATTATTCCCTCGCCGTGTGTTGGCTGCGGTGCTGGCTGCACAGTGTGATCATGTGTGTCCTGATCTTTATTAGTATATGTGTGATGATACTGTGTATGTAGTGTACATATTATGTAATGTAAGTATCATATTGTAAGTGTAATAAGTGAAACCACTATGAAAGTTTTACTTTTAAAAATTTACCATTATGTGTGTTGAAATTGTTGTGATGATCACGTAACGATTATTGCAGAGTGATAATCGCTATCAGAGTGCTGTGCTTAAAAGCCATCATTCTGTCATTGACTTGTCGAGTAAAGACTTTTTCGCTGAATGTGGTGATGAGTATATTTCAATTTAATACACAATATTGATAGCTAACCACTTAACTTATTTATTGATGCCATTTTTAGATATCTTCAGACTGTCTAAACTTTAGTTTGAATTTGTGTTAATTTTAATCAAAGAGGACCTTCAGAAGTCGTCTTTAAACTATAACCCCTTACTCAATTACATCAGAAAAGAAGCTTGTCTAACATTAAGGGTGTGTAAGTTTTTAGGTCAGTATGTTTTTGAAAAAACCCAGAATAATGGAAAGAGATGTCATGGAGCTCAAATTTAAAAATCAGTAAATTAACACTGGTTACTAAATTAATTAGTTACTCTGTATGTTAAACAAATTTTTACCATAAGATGGTAAAATAATTCAATAATTAATTTTGTATGTGGGTTAATTTTATGTGATTTGTTAATTTGCAATCTTCTGGTATGAGATGTTATAAAAAATTAAGAACAATTTCATAATTTGTCCATACATAACTATTTAAACTAAAAATTTTAACTATGGGCAAAAATGACACAGGTCGATAATTATTTGATTTTTTCTGTCCCATCATTAAATAAGTTTTTTACTCCTGCATATTTCAACTCATAAGGGAAGACACCACTTCTCGTGATTGTTCTACCATAAAGTATAGGGATAAACTAAATGATCAACGGAATTTCATCCCACATAACAGATTTTTTATTTTCTAGTTTCATTATTATTTATCTAATATCAGCTACTGTAGAGGAAGTTTATAATATTTTGTGTACACAAGAAGTACTCCCGAAGTATAGATTTATGAAAAAAGTGTTAGTTCGAGTATTGACACAAAACAACATTCCATGAAAGAAGTCAGAGTTGTAGTGTTTGCTTGTGACATAAGGTCAGGGCTGTGGAAACACAAAGGAGTGGAGGTACGGGCCAAACAAGGATCAAGGTGAAAAAATATTCACATTTTTTTAATTAGATAAAAATCTTGATCTAACAGCAACAGCAAGTAATTTCTTTAGAAGTCAATAGGTTATGATTTATTTTTAAATACCGGTAACCAGTCGGCTTGTAAATAATAAAACTTCTTGTGATAATAAAACTTCTCAATTCTTTAAAAAAATAGTAAGTAGTAGGAGAAAAATTCCCATAAAAACAAAACTCAAAAACTATTTTAACCAACAATTTTTTTTGCAACACTGAATTGTTTACAATCAAAAAAAAAAATAGTAATAATAATAAAAGATAGCTGTGTAACAGCTTTGATGAAACTGAAATTCTATCAAACATACTCCATATTGTGCCCTATCATGTGGTACGTACAAAACTTTAACAAAATGCATCTTACCATAAACAGCAGATAAACATATAATAAAATACTTTTAATGCTACTTGAATTCCAGTTGCACTCATCGTAACATACAAAAAATGGTTTTCTTATGTTCTACATATAGGTTTGTTTTCAGAAGTGGTTAAAACAAGGGCGCCCATATATTTTCTAGGGGGCTAAACTGGGGTATGGGAATTAAGGAGTACCCTCCCCTCCTTCGGCAAAAGGGGTCCAGAAAAATTTTTGACCTCAACCAGAAAACTTTTAAAATTTTTGAAGAAAATTTGGCTGTTCAGGTGAAATATTACACCGTCAATGAATATCCTGGGTTTCTTAGCGAAATCTTTGTTTGATCTCAAAAACAAAAAGTAACAAAACAAGACTGATATTTTATTTTATAGGACTAATTATTTAGTACTTTAAAACATGCAGATTTAAAGGTATTTGTACAGTGTTATTCGCTTGCGTGCCATTAGTTTCCGCCATGTACTTAGGAGATTTAAATTTGCAGAAATCTCCAATGTACAGTTAGTATGTATCAAAGTTGGTCCAGGTGTTTTACTGCTATCAAGTGACTCGACTGGAAATCACGTTTCTCGTCTTATTTTATAAGCAAATATCTTTAATTAAAATGTATAATTTACAATTTTGGTCACCTACGAATTATAATTTAGATGTTCAAGAATGATTTCCTGCAAATAGTGGCGTAGCGAGGCATCGTTTGCCCTGGAGCAAAAACAATCCAGGATTTCCCCTCCCAAATTAAACCGGCAGACAGGTGACTCACACTTACATGCCACCTTTTATCCTCCAATCTGCAGGTCAGGCCAGGCCGCAGCCTGGAAAATATTTACCAAACTGTAGGTTCCCCCACGATGTTTGAAATTCATATCATAATTTTAAAGTTCTCCTTTTTAAATGAATGAATTATAATTTATCAAAATTGCTGTTTTTCTCACATAATGCTTTTTTTAGTATTTTATAAATGTCTAATATTGAAGAAATAAAATGAAAAGTTTACATTTACAGCTCTTTCAAATTAAAAATAATTTTTTCCTTTACTTTTCAGCTGCAAATGTTGTTATCACATTACTGAAATCAACACTCATCGCTCTGTTAGTTTGTAGATATTTTTGCCAAACAACTTGACGTTTTTTTACGAAATTATGTTGCGAAGATAATTTTTAGCTTAGAAAACGACCTTCCTGCACTTGCAGAAGTCACTGGCAATGTTAGGAAGATTAAACCTGCATTTACAATATCGGGAAAACTGGTGGTCCTACTTACCTAGTTTTTACCCCCACCATAAATAACATGTTTTTGTTACTCCTCAGCACTCATTACAGTGACAAATAAGCTATGCGCAGGACTCCACCCGCAAGTGTGTAGCCTCCAACCAAGCCCGTGCATAATCCTTAAGTGCAGGTGGTTGGTCCTACTAACTGTGGTTCTTGTCACAACAGCCAGTCATAAGTATGTACCTACAACTCGTTATAAAAATCTTACGCTTGACTACTAATGATAAATTTAGATGACACGTTGCATCATAACGAACTATTTCAACAATTTTCCGCCTCAAGGCAGTAGCGTATCCAGGATTTAAGTTTGGGGGGGGGGGGGCCCAGCAGGCCATATTTTAAAATACTTAAATTAACTTTATTTCTCAGCAACGTTTATAATTTTACAGTGATGCAATAAAAATATTGTATAGGGATTTAATTAGTTTGTTTAGTAAGAATAAATAAAACAAAAATGTACACAATTTTGAAATGATGTTATATTAGCTGACTTCAGATATGGTGGAGTGTGGGGTGCAGTAGTGGCTGTAGTGCCAACCTAATATTGGTAACTTGACTGACAACGTACAGTGGAGTGTATTGAGTGTATATAGAGTTGCCATAATATGGTAGTGTGGGAGAAAGAGGAGATTTTAACTGGCTATCTGACCGGGGGCTTTGGGGAGGAAAAGGGGTCTGGGGAATTTTGAAAATTAAGTACCTATTAAAAAAACTGCTTTAAATTGACTTTTAAAATACAAAATTCATATAGAATCAAATAATTTGCTATTGTTATGCCTACAATTTCAAAATTGAGGGGATTTAAAAAAAATGTATATTTAAGGTTATAGAAAACTTAGAAGAAAAGTGTTTATTATTTGTTGTTATATTTAAATTGCAAATCACACAAAACATGTGTTTTAGTAATAACATGTAAATGTAAAAACACCACAAAATGTAAGCTGAAAAGTAGGCCTTTATATTGTCAAAAGCAGTATCATAAGATCATTTAAGCTTTTTATAAAATTAGGACCAATCATCCCACCGGAAAAATGTTAGTATCAGTTTACTTTTAACTCAGCTTTTATTGCTTTTAATGTAGGCCTATAACGGTTTTAAACTGCACATTGATTAATTAAATTATTAGGTACCGGTACCGTAACGGGGTTATGTAAAAGAGATCTTTCAAAGATTTTTTACCATTCAGACAAATGTTTCTTTAATTTTTATGTAACACATTAGCTGTGAAAATAGCTGATTTTAAATAAAGATCGTTATTAACAATTATTATAGGCCCAATATGACTTGTTTTAACAAACCTTATCTAAAAAACAGTGTATAAATTAATTATAATTTAAATGAGCTGTTATGGAAATACCAGCTAAAGTATATTAAATTGTCAAATTAGCTTTTTTAATTAATTGTACACTTTTGCTTTTAAATTATTTGAATATTTTAATACAATCCCCTGAACAAAAACTTTGCGAATCGTATAACAAAAGAACATTAATTACATCGATGTACGAATTTCGATTTCTAACATCAATGTTTTGAAGTGGAAATCCCTAGTCAGCCTCTATATAATGAGGCTGCAAAACAGCTGATCTTTTTTCGGTTCTGTTGGTCCTTGGCGCCGTAAATCTTCGTACATTTTCAGCGATCGACAACTGCGAATATAGGCGAAATCTAACAAAGTTTTCCGCCGAAAAAAAGGAAAAGAGTAACAAATAATTAGAGTCTACAAAGAGAGAGAGTTTAGCTTTGGCAATAGTTCCATGACGATAAAGTTGTAAACATAAATCAATTTTAGTTCCTAAATACGATTTCAACAGAAAATTTTCGTTATACAACTTTTTTTGGAAAAATTTTAAAAAGAGGAAATTTCTCGTTATTTGCGTAAATTCCTCGGAGTTTTATTTTTACCCTCAAAATCCGATAATCTCTGTGGAAATCCGGTGATATGGTAACCGTAAAGTGTACAGTATTGTTAGTTTAAATATTTACTGAATTATGTTAGTAAATTTGTAGCCTAGTGCTTAATGCCAGTAGCTTTTGCTACATTTTTGCCTGAAGTATCCTCTGGGCCCCCTCCCTGAATATGTCACTGCCTCGAGGCCCAGCGCCCTGGAGCGGTTGCTCCACTCGCTCCATAATCGCTACGCCACAGCCTGCAAATTACAAAAGATTAGATTCAAAATTCGATGAAAAATAAGTTATATTGAAGAATACTATATGTGATTGTTTTGTCCTTGTATTGCACACCCTTACTCTCAATAGCTTTGTCAAATCCTTTTATCATTACGTAAACCTAGACAATCTCTGTTTCCAGGAAACACACTAAGTGTATATGAACAAACAGGATGAGTGTTCCATCAAAGATTTAAGGAGAATTTACTGAAAAACAATAGATAATATACGGCAATAAATATAATTATGCACGCCACCTGATAATAGTTATACGAATACCGAAACTAATTTGAAACCATTACTTAAATGTGTAAAAGCCAAAATTATGGAGCTATCGATTCAATATACAAAGCCTTCTACTAGCTCATGAACGTCCAACTTCATTTCTCCTTGAACATGCTATACGCTCTACGGCAATCAGTATCCAATATAACGTGATTTCACAGACGGCATATCCATATAACCCTGAGACGGCAGACGGCCTTGGACCAACGTTCGGAGCTCACCATAGTCTTAAGGTGCGTCTGTACGCCAAGTCGAAGGCGAACGAACGCTTCCGAACGCATTCGTTTGCTTGCGCTTGGGTTCGCTCGGGAAGCGGTATATTAAAGGAAAAATGCGGACCGCACAAGCTCAGCTTGGTTAAAGTGTGTAGGTCAGAAAGAACGCTTTTGTTGTTTTGTGGAGTGGTGCAATTCAGATGCTTTAAAATCAATAGAGTTATATAAACAACACGAGTGTCCGTGATGATTATAAAATTGAGAACAATGAAGTATGGGGCAGAATTAGGGATGAAATGGAATGTGACTCAAACGAGACGAAGAAGAAAATGGATTTCCTATTGGGTTCGTTTAGGCATGAACTTAAAAAACAAGATAATTTTATGAAAACAGGCTCTGGAGCTGAAGTAATATATAAATCGATATGGTTTGTTTTAAAGGTTAGATATTTTTGTTGCATAAATTTGTACCCGCTAACATGAATGAATAACTAGATTTCAAGCCCGTACCCAGGGGGTGGGTTAGGGGTCAAACCCCCCACTCCCTAAATCCCGAAATTTAGCAGTAAAAATTAGGCTAGTACTAAGTTAAGTGCAAGTTAAATTATAAATAAAATTTTTTTTAAACATGCTTTCCTATTCATGAATAACATAAATAGGCTCGAACTAAAAAATAACCCACATATAAAATTAATTCATTTTACAAGGGTAACTATATCAAAATTTTAAAAATAAGCATGGAAATTTGTGTTTTACACATTCACTGCTACGCAAATTTTGCATTTCCTATGCTAGGAGCTGACCTTTTATTTTTTATATTTATAGCCTAAATGAGTAGAAATTACTTTATTTTTTATTTTTGAACTTTTCTACGTAATAATCAGTAATATTTTAAACGGACATAGGCATAGGCACATAGGCTTAAAATTGGCGTGCTAACAACGCAACGCTCTGTGTATTGAAAATACTCCCAATACGGGGGTTGGCGTGCGAAGCACGAAATGCATTGTGTATTGAAAATACTCCTAATATGGGGTTGGCGCACACGCAACACACTGTGCGTCGACCGCTTCTCATAGTATTCAGTGTCTAGCTCACATGTGAGTACATAGAAGAGAAGGTGTTAAAAGGGTTTAAATTCAATCCTCGGTCCTGACCTGACCCCTTCCCACCTCTCCCGAAAAAATTTTCTGGTTACTGCCTTGCTAGATTTTATCCTGAAATCTAGCTGCTACTCAAAAGTATTAATTGTTATTAATTTTGTCAATAAACACGCTTAAATGTACCAAAGATCAGTAGTTTATATTCATTTTAAAACATCGTCTTCTATAAAATATGTATACACTGTATTTAACATTTAAGGATTATTAGAAATTGACTTAAACTTTATTACACTCAACCACACTTACACTATAAAGTCCTTGAGTTGGATTTTTTTAAATAAGTTTTGTCAACAAAATTAAAGTACTATATAACTTTATAAAGACTGGTTTTCAATCGTGTATACAAATATTCAACTATCATACTCCTTCCCTTTACTTACAAACTTATTTTACACAAGCTAAGCTTATTGTTTATGTTGCTACTCTATGACATAAACAACAAACTGTTTAGTGTTTGTGTCAGTAAAATCTAATAACTATCACAAATCGTTTATGGTATTTTATTTTTTTAATTAGCATCAGTAGGCTCTAAATTGTTCATCTGGCAGGTATTTTTTTTCAAATCTGTAAGGACTCCCCTTTTAAGGGGTATCCTATACCTCCAGACATGGGCGCCATTATGATATTTTCTAGAGAGGGGCTATACCGTGGTATGGGGCGTAAAACGTTCACTGCTAAGAACACACAGTGCATTGCGTGTTCACAAGCCAACCCCTGTATTGGGAGTATTTTCAATACACAGTACATTGCGTGCGTCGCACTCCAATCCCCGTACTGAGAGTATTTTCAATACACAATACATTGTGTGCTTCCATGCCAACCCCCGTACTGAGAGTATTTTCAATACACAATGCATTGTGTGCTTTGCATGCCACGCCTATATTGGGAGTATTTTCAATACACAATGCATTGCGTGCTTCGCACGCCAACACCCATACTGGGGGCTAAGGGGGGGCCGTGGTCCTCCTCGGCTCATAGGTATGGGCGCCCATGCCCCCAGATTCCCCAGTAGAGTCTCCTATAAACTAGACACCTCTCCCCCCCTAAAAGCTACTTCTATTTACGCCACTGCCATCTACAAGTGTAGGCAACGAGAAAAAAGGTTCCAACTCGCAGGCTCGGATGCCTGTGGATCGTAAGCGATCTAGATTTGGTTCATTTTAATTTCTACAGACAAAGGTTGCATTAAAGAAAGTTAAATAGTGACTATGCTTTTTCTCTGTTTTTATTAACTATACATTTAAATTTTATCGCACATTATATCTAATTTGTGTTTTCTCGTCATTTTACGAATCCCCGACCCAAAAAAAAAAAAACAATCCCAATGATGTTGTTTGTGACATGACCCCCTCCCCCTGGGGGCACCCCTGCAATATGTCCTTGTATGAATAAACACCCACTGTTAAGCCCCTCCATACACCTACGAGTCCCACTCGCGAGCCTGTCTGGGCTAGCGTTTAAAAGAGCCAAATTCGCAAGTTCAAGGGTCATGACGAGCCCTATAAGCTCACAAGTGCTTGGCGCCTCCAAACCAGACTCGCTCATCTACATGTATCGCAACAGCAGTGAGTGTGAACGAACAATGTCGGAGTCGAAAAGATTTATCAGCCCTGACTTTTTGACCAGGTTTGTAGAAGAGTAACTTTTATAGAACCTGCGTTTCTGTGGCAGGTTCACAGTGCTGACTACTCAAATAGGAGAAAGTGTTCTCAAATAGGTTTATCAGTCCTTATAAAGTTCAATAAATTCATATGGGTAAATCTATTTCCATTCAACAGCCAATTATTTGTCCACAATTTCCTATCTTCCCGTTCCTTTTTCACAAACACACCGATCCAACATCCAACACTACAACAGCTGCAGCAACCTGCTTCGACAGACTCATTTTCACTACTGAAGTATGAGCTAGGCTTGGAGACAGTTAAACACGTTGTAAGGTTATGATTTTGATTTGGGCGACTTTATCATGTAAGGTTAT
>JAGFPH010000024.1:0-12451 GCA_018207615.1 Philaenus spumarius
ATGCATAGACTTGTATTTGTTAAACAGAGTTCAGATTGTATTTGCATAATTTTTTTAATAACTGTCAATAAATAGACTCAATTTCGGTTGGCCAAGAATTACCATGCTTACGGTGAATATTTAGCAGATAATTTAAAATGTATAAATAGAATTTGTTAAAAGTTTCCAATTTGTATGCCGCCTTTAAAAGTGTACTTCTTTAATTGTTTTACACAGGGTGTTCCAAAAAACCTTAGTGGGATATTCAGGATCGTACTGTACACATTAAAATATATGAAAAATATTCGCACTCACGCAAAATATATACTCATACTTAACAATTCAAAAACAAACACTTAGAACACAGTAAATCCCAATTACTGTTTAGGATATTGTTAAGGCAAAGATTACCTTCCGCAACATCCAAAACTGCAATTTTTGATATGGGTTTTGAACGTTGAAAATTATAATGTTTTCGTTTTTCAGACTTAAAAATTTTTATATCTCGAAAAGGTACAATTTTAGAGAAAAATTGCACTAGACCTCATTCGTTAAAAATGGCCCAAACAACCTATAAAGTCGTGGCGAAAAATGAATATTTCAAATTTTATAAAATAAATTGTTTAAACAACTGTTGACCACCCGCCGCGCCGTCTGGCAATATTTGGACATGTTATAAGGGACGCTGCGTAAGACTGCACTGAAATATCGGCTGAGAAACAATTTTCCGGAGCAAAGATGGGGCCCTGGACTATTTAGTCTTAATTTTAGAATAGTTTAATGGAGTATTGCCGTTATCGGTAGATATTTGTGTCTTAAGGTTTATTACGATTCTTTTTTTAATAATATTGTAGCCTATAATATAAATATATACACAAAATACGAAAAGTTTCTTTTATATTTAGTTTGGCTAAATTTTACGTTAACGTTTAAGGCCTACAGGTTACGTTTGAGGTACAACTTAAGTAGAGCGTTTTTTTATATGGGTTTTAGACGTTGAAAATGGTAGTTTTTTGTTTTTTCAGATACATTAAATAATTTCTATCTCGAAAACGATAAATTTTAGAGCAAAATTGTGAATTCTTATTTGTTTCGTGGTGAAAGAAATACAATTTAATATTCCTTTAAAAAAAAATGTTTAAACAATTAATTTCTGACCGCCTGGAAACACGAGGGTATGTTATAAGGGACTTTTTTTGCTTAAGAATGGGTAAGAAATTCTAATGACAAACCATTTTCTAGCGGGTCCTGGACTAACTTAGATAAACTATTCGCCATCTGACATTAAACAATGTAAAACAGATGTTTGTGAAATACATAAAGGTAAAGTGCATAATTCATTTTGGTATAGGTAAAACTATTTAGTTGCATTTAAACTAATATATTTCTGATTATTGAATAAAAACACACGTTTTAATATATTTGTTTATACAAAATTTCCTACGGACGATGTACAATTTTTGGCAAAGAACCAGACTTGTACGTGTTCCGTTGGGTAATTTGGTGTTAGACAAGTTAACCAGCAAAAGTCTTAGGCCCTACTATAGTTTTATATTTATTTGTATTACTGTGAAACGGATCGTAAAATCTTAGTTTCCTTCGTGGAATCAATTGATGCATTAGTGTAATTATAGGCTATTGTACACCTAGACCTAATTGAAAATACGTTTCTCAGTCTAAATAATTCAGATTGATCCATGCTAGCCTTTTTGTATTGAACTGCGTCGAAAGGTTAAGTTATTCTACTGACAAACTGACAGCGGCTTCGCATACGTTATGGGAATCACGCTATGGGGGGGGGGGGGGGCGCACGGGGCATTTTCGCTTTAGGTCGTCTCACACGCGCTTTAGGCATACGCGACTCAATTGGCATCTCGCCTAACAAAACCTAAAACATAATTAATTGTCACATGTTTTCAAAATCAGCTGTAGTAATAACGCCAACCGGTAATCAGCCTAATTTGAACAATCACATTGGTATTTCTTTTAACTTTCCTAAACAAATTACTAATAAAACCGCAATTTCATAAGGTTGAAATCAGATCTATTTAAAAGCTTTAAATCTGTTTACCTAAAAGGTTAAAATTTAACCTCTAAGTATAATTCTATTTACGACAAACAAATGTTACGAATTTTTCCGGCAATTTGGTTCATAGCTCACGATCGCTAGAATAAAACATTACTGATACGTTTACTAACTCGTACGCGTTTCAACGAGAGTGATCGCCATCTTCAATGGTGCACGAGCTACAATTATCAAACTATAACTGAAACACTCGTGTGTATAACTTTATTTTAGCTCGTGCGTTAATGAAGATGGTGAAATTGTCGTTGAAACACGATTGAGTTAGTAAACGTTGGCCTATCAGTTGTGAGATTTTGTATACAAGTTTTATTCTATCTAGTCATCTCCAGTTCAGCATTGCCGCCGAGAGGGGGGAAGGCAAAAGGGGCACATTGCCCCGGGCCCCATATGTCAGGGTGCCCCCGAATTTAAAAATAATTCAAAAATTGAAAACAATGAATATGTTTATTTAACAGTCAATTAGTTTTTTTCCAATAATGCATCAGTTTTATAATATTTAATATATTTAAATATTAAATCATCTTCTTGTGATGAGCATTGAAAATGATCTTGTCAAAACAATAGACTTTGATGATGTCATAAACGACTCTGTGAGACAAAAAGCCAGGAAGATTGCACTGTGAACAGTGTATTTATTATTTTACCTGTCAAATTGTTTAAAAATAAAATGTACAGATAATTAAAACGTCTGTAATTCTTTTACCTATAATCTTCAATTTCATAATCAGTTTCAAGCCTTTAAAACTTTATGTAGGCTACCGTAATTTTAATTTTAAAGAGTAAATACAAATAAAGTATATGGTAACTTCATAAATTAAATCAAGATTAAAGGTCGTAAAGGCATATCGCTTGAACAGTTTCCTTTTATTTTTCAATATAGGCAATAATTTTCATTAATTTCTAATATTATTATGTATTACTACTTTCTACGTGTTCTTGGCTATATTATTTTCAATTTTTTTAGTATTAACTATTGTGAGAAGAAAGTTACATTCCCTCCTCCCCCCTCTCCCCCAGCATTTAGCTTCGAGTCAGGGGGCCTCAAGAATTAAATTTGCCCTAAACCCTCGGCGGCCTTGCAGTTCAGTAGTTATTTATTGGTTTTCAGCAAATGTACTTTTATTGAATCAAGTCAAGAGTTACAAAAATTATTTACTTTTTTATTGAATTTAAAATAGGAAGCCCATATCCAGGTCTAATTTTCGTTTATTATTGTCAAATGTGTGTTATTTTAAATGAATGCTTCTACTTGACTGTAAAAAAAAGAAAAGTAATAAATTCTATTCTATCCGTAAACATTTTAGGATTTCATTTGAATACTAAACTTGATTGGAGGCACCACTTATACGAGTTAAAGAAATAATTATCCAGAATATTATTGTTTCACTGTACAAAATTAAGCCACTCTTATTATCCGAATCCTTTTCAGTCGCATATCCAATATGGTTTCATGTTATGGGGACATGCAACCTCTGTAAATTATGTATTTATAATGCAGAAAAAAGCTATACGCATTATGTGTGGTGTAGGTCCCTAATAGCATTGAATGGCACAATTTTAAAATCTTAAGATTATAACTAAAGACTATACAATTTATACACACAGTTATACAAAATTAAATCTTGATAAATTTCCCCTTAGAAGTGACCACCGTTCGTACAATACTAGGAATAAAAAACAAAATAAATCCTCCTTAATTTCGAATAAATCAATCAGCTGTGGATTTAATTGTAATTGTTTAATAAACTGCCTGTGCCTGCGCGATTTGTAACATTTAAAAAGTTTGATCAAGTTATTTTTGAATGGTTTGTTGAACAATTATATTACTCTATAAGTGAATTCATTACAGATGATTTAAAAGACTTAAATTTAGTTTAGACATAGTAACGTGAATCAATGTTTTAATCATTAGGTAAATATTTAGTAACTTATTATGTGTGGAACTGTTAAAATACCTTTGTTAATTTATTTTAAGTATTTAATGTACTGACTTGTATTTTAATTAATCATAGGGTAACTTTATAACTATGTCGATTCCAAATATGTTTGGTCACTGGTCAGTGACAAATAAACATATGAAATAAAATTTTAATATAGGTTATGTGGTAAGCCTACCTTTGTAATTGCAGGAAATCATACCACCTTATATTCTTATGGGCTTTTAATTATAACTAATCTAAAGCCTAATTTAAAACAAGTGCTAGTTATATAAAATTCAAACATGTACCCATTTAAATTATTTACCTAAACATTCTGTGTATGGAGAATTTAAAATAATTGATTTTTTGTATTTCGCAGAGTTTTGGTGTATAAAAGTAAAAAGCTGGAAAATTACATCAATGCAACCTAAAGAAAATTATCCTAGTATATAATATTTCCTCTGAGGGTAAACACTAAACAAAGTCATTAATATTTCTAACTAGACGGTAGGCCTACTACTAATTAAATTAGGCCTATTAATCTTAAAACAACACTTCCTAGATGGAATTTTGTTTATTCTAAAATCAGATTTGGCTGGTAACGCAAATAGGCTAAATGAATTCAAAATACTAGCTACATTATTTTAAAACTATTACTGAGCCAAATTATATGTAACCATAAAACGTAAAAATAAAATGTATTCTGTTACCCATATCCCACATACCTATTTAAATAAAAATTAAAAAATTAATACTCGTACTACACAGTTAATAAAAAAATCGTAGTAATGTTAACGTATAATATCACAAGATAAAGACAATCTGATATTGAAATTTTAAAATAGGCAGAAATAGAGTTTCAAAACATATAAAGGCCTAGTCAAAACCTGCCATGCAAAACTTTATTTGACTGAATTTGTACCCAAAGGATCCCTCTTTCTAGGTTACCGTCATCAGAAAAGCAAGGCATCAGATATTTATAAATTTAAAAAAATATGTGTAGGCTACTATAATTATAATTTTCAAAATATTATACTGTTAACGTGCCTATAAATTATATAGGATAATACAATTTTTTTCCAAATCCCTGTAGCAAAAAATCAATCCAACTTGTTTTATAAATTTAGGCCTACTATAAGTAGACAAATAGGAAAAAGATTTTAATATTTACGGCTATAAGAGAATAAAATCTATGGAAATGTTTCCATTTTTGGTTTCGGAATTTCGTATTTATTATTACACTTCAATTTTCTAACACAGGCCTACTCATTTCATCTACTTTTATACGAAGTTATTATAATATTATATTTTTGTTTGAGTCTGATGAAACTTCTAATCAATGTCCGAGAGAAACCTATTATTGTTTATGTCTAAGTTACCGTAGGCCTACTTGTTTTCTTTTTAATATATTATGTAATGTTATTATATTAAGGCTATAGTTCTGTTCGTAATTACTTCCCTTTAGTATCAAATAGGCCTATTATTAAACAATTTTAATCCTAACAACTTCTAATAGTAACGACATTTTATCATAATTATATCTCCATCATATAGGCTATTTATTACTAATACATTAATAGGCTATGTGTATAAACTGTCCTTACAAAAAACACGTATTTATTTGAAAACTATTTTAGTTTTGCCTTTAAATTTGATGTATTTATCTGTAATAATAATTCTTTAAAGTATTAATAAATAAACGTATCCGTAGGACCTAGTAAAAAACATGAATATTGCTAAAGGTTTTCTAAATTTAGGTTGTTTTGAGGAAAGTAAAAAAAAATTTAAGTAGGCCTAGTTGTACAATAACTCATTTTCTAAGACCGATTCGCATTTCAGTTAATAACTTTCAATATCAATAGTTTTGTGATTATTTATTTGAATTTGTTTAAATCAAATTATCGTTGTTTAATTTTTACTGGTAATCGCATTCTATAAGATAGCCTATTCAAAGCTTGTTCTTTATTTGTAACCGCCATTAAACACTGAGATTGTACATGGAACAATGCCAGTTGCCAGTGAGTGACTAAAGACTTGTGTTTAATTCTAAACTAATAGAAACAATAAATACTGCTCATTACAGTCGTGGGAGTGACTAGCGACTATAGGTAGCCGCCCCGTATCAAGCCCGGCCCCTTACTCCTAATGTTTCCATTTATCGCCGCTAGATGTCAACACTTACTGAGTCTCTATTCAGTCAGCTGTTTACCTGGAAACTTTCATTGACGCGACAAAAACAGAATGAAATTTCCTTTCAGTTCATTTAAATGACTTAATATTTTACGTGTTTTAAAGTAAACGTTTACTTTTATGGTTCACAAGTCGGTTTTATAAACTTGATCTATTTAATTTTAATTTCAACAAGGCCGTTTACAAACACAAAATCTGTATGACCGTGGTAGTCTATACAAAAAACAACCAAAGTTACAAAAAAAATATTTACTTTCATTACGTTTCCGATAATTTGTATGAAGAGCGGAATACTAACCCCAAAGTAGTGTAAATGAAAACTAGAATCAACTTAGATGGACTTAGAAATGAAGAAGTTAAAAAAAACATTTCCCACATGTTTGGCGAAGTTGGTGGTTTTGCCTTTGTTGTGACTAAAATTTCTAAAGCTTCTAATGTCGACACTTTTTTTTTTTTTTTTACAAATCAAGTTAAAGAAAACAAATGTCAAGCTCTTTTGTTACTTCCATTTAAATTAATTTGTGCGTTCAATTTGATTTTAATGGTTGTGGTAGGCTACATTACTAAAGAACGATTGTATCGATTTGAATGAAACGTGTGCACAGGATACTTTGTATGAAGCACCATTTGACAGGATTAGGTTTTATGACATTTAAACCAAGTAAATTTAAATCGTTTTGACTAAATGCGAGGTACAGGCACGCGCAGCCAAGTGGGTTACCAGGGTTTGAGCAACAAATAACGCTTCAACTTTTTTTTTTATGTGCCTCTATAAAAGCCGAATTTAACTCTGTTAAACGAAATAACGATATCTTGAGATGGATTTCCCAACTTAGGAACGTCGCAAATTTTGACGACTGTATCCCTGAAAGAACATTATTTTCATCGATGAAATGTCTGAAAACCAACGCACTCCACGTGCCAGGAAACATTTAGGCCTACGTTGGGAATAAACGTCGGATCTCACAAGAATCAATTCTAGGCAAAATGTTATTTTCAATTCATATTAATGATTTGTCATCGTTAGTAGGCTATATGCGGATAAAGTAATTAAATTTGCATATAGATAAGATAAGAGATAAGATATTTATATTTTCCATGTGTAACATACATAACTATATAACATTGTATTTACAGCAAAATATACAAAACAAAACAACAAACCAATTACAATTAATTCTTCTACATAACATAGGCCTAGTTTTTAACTTCCTATAGGCCTATACAATACTGTTTCACTTGTTATAATTTTTCCATGGAAAATTGGGTAATCCTTAGGATAAACCTGCTTAGGATTTACCTTTTTTTTCCATCCCTTGAGTTAGAATAACATCTTTCTACACTTAACACTTAAAAAGTTATTATTTTAATTTTTAAATACAAATTTTAATTGTTAATTCTTAAGGGTGTTATCAATAATAAGCAGCAAAAATACAAATAATAATCCTTCTTTGCTAAAAACAATATTAATAAATAATGCTCAACTTAATCTGCATTACAATAAATCCTATGAGCTACCTTATTCATACTTATAATTCTATTTAAATTCTTCTTAAACAAAACACAATTTCCATACAAACAATATAACAGCCACTTTTATTTTAAAAGATACTCAATCTCATTTATCATAAACAGCCATTCTCTTAGTGATTTTGAAAACTTAAGAACAATATGATGCAGCATTAAGTTTTCAAGCATATGTAGCTACAATAAATGGAGCAAAAGGCTTTTATAAAAGTAAATGCCTTTGGACAGTACTTTGCTGAAAACAATTTGTTAGGCATTCCTTGTAAAACTACGTAGGCTACATAGGCCTACACTTCAGTAGAAATCGGACACACTACAGTACTATACAGTGATTTTAAATGATAGTATTTTTGAACAAGTGCGATCAGTAAAATTTCCGAGTCTTCTACTTGATAACAAATTGAACTGGAATTAATACATTAGCGTTAGGCCTATTAGTGCCAAAATTACCTCAGGTATATTTGTACTGAGAAATTTTAAGGCATACTGTGGTATGTCGATACTCTTAACAGCCTAGTATAGGCTAGTGTACATTATCTGAACTATGGAATTCTTCTTCCAAAACTAGTAAAATCCTGGTTAAATACAATACCCCTAGATGTAGAAAACATTTTGATATGAAATATAATTGTAGTTAGGTCTATTGCTTATAGGCCTATGTGGTATTTAGGCCTATATAATCATAACTTATATATTATAGTTGAAAGAAACCAGTCTTTTTTTAATTCTAAATTTTTTAATTTTCAGCAAAAATCGTTGTGTATGGATATACTGTATTATATTTTAAAACATAAGGCCCTACTTAAGTAATTGACACACATTCCACTTTACCCGCAAATGATTCATTTTATTATGATGGCAAATCCTAATCAGACAGTGGCCTAAGGATTACCTAATTTATCACACAGGTAAGAGTTATGTGCGGATTCTTGATTTATTTAGTAACATAATTAACATAAAGTAACATATTTATTAAGATAGTAAAAATTTTATTTCTTTAGTTAAAAATACAAATGTGACTTTATACAAGTTGTATGTATGTGTGATAAATAAACATATTCATTAATTCTATGGGGAACATCAGTTCAGAAAACGAAAAGTGTTTCCTGCAAAAAGTCATGCAGCTAAAAAAAAAATACTTAGTTGCAGGGCAAATACAAAACCTATTAGCCTATAGCCTATATCAAACACAAGTTTTTCCGCGTTATCTGCTGGTAGGCCTACTGGAACATATTTTATGAAACGGCCGTACCAGTAATACAAACTTTAAAATATTTCCCAGCGTCTTTTTCAAATAAAAAAAGGAAAATTTAATGCTCAATTTAAATAATCTAGTTAACACGATATTTTCCCTTTAAAAAACGTTTAAGAAATGTGTGTCAACAAATCGAGCCAATATTTAGTGAAGTGAAGTGTAAAACGTAGGCTTCCATATTTACAAATGTAAACCTATAATATGGGAAAAAAGAAAATACAAAAACAAAAGAATTAGTGTAGGCCTATTTTTCACGCGCGTTTCAGCGCTAATGTCACCATCCTCAGAATAACTATTAAATTGTAGCCTTATAACACTTGTGAACACTTGTGTTAATAGGCTATAAGTATTTTTACTGATTGCATACACAAAATAAACAAGAATAAGATTAACAAATAAAACAAAAATTAAATTTTTGTACGAAGTTATTATGTTTAATACATTCTCGCCTTGTTTTTTTTTATGTATTTATTTTTTTATTATGTAAATCCTAAAACCGAAATATTGTACATAAAAAAATTAGGTAAAACTAAAACTACGTAGGCCTACGATCCAGGTGGCCTAAAATCAAAAAGAAGAATACGCTAAGAATTTTAAAATATTTGAAAGTTTTGTTTTCGTCTACAGAAAAAAATAGGGATAGCAGTTTATTTAAAATATAATTTAATGGAATAGGCAACGTTAACAATATAATATTATGTCCACCTCTGTACATCTGTGCGACATTATTTTTTGAGCCCTCCGTTGGTTTGTTATTGTAATTTTATTTTAGTTTGTATTATTTCCTTTTTAAATAAGTAAAGGCCGATTGAAATGTTTTTGATTACTTATGGAAGTCAAAAAAAAAAAAAAAAAAGACTGCCGACAGAAGTGAAAACTGACTAAATCTTTGGTTATATTCTTGACAGTTTTCACTTCTGTACTGAACCAACACAGGTTTCTTGAAAATCTTCTAGAAAGGCTTACTTATAATTTTAATATCTGTTGTTAAATTTTAAAGTTAAACAGCTAATTTGTATTTAAAGTTTAACATCATAATTTTAGGTAGGCCTATACTGAACCAACACACGTTTATAATGCATTTATATTCATTACCATAGCAAAAAAAAATTAACTGGGTGTGCTTAAGACCACACGTTGGAAGTGATAACTTCTATGACTACGGGGATTTTTAACTCGGTAAATGTGTACAATTATAAGGATTATAAAACTGTAGGCCTATTTGTTCAAATTGTTTATTTATATCCGTTATTATATATTTAAAGAAAGGTAAAAATATTATCTTTTAGTTACCTTTTATTTCATATTGATAGATCAAATGATTTAGAAGTTGTTAATATTACAGTAAAGAAATTAATAATCAAATATGTTATACAAAGATGTACGAATGTTTGCGAAGTTAAACAGTAGGTATCCTTCTTTAAATTTGTATAAACGAATATATTGATGATCAAAGGTTAGTTTTATATACAGTTTATAACCCCAAAGCAAATCTTATAACGTGTAGAAGCCCATATAACTTATAGTTATAGAAGCCTACATTAGTTGTATAACTAATATATAAGAAAATTAACATCACAAGAAATTTTAATGGTTGAAGTTGTAAACATAACCCCAAAATATAATCTACGCTGGGTTTTGTTTAAGAATTACAGATGATGGGCGAAATCAGCTGTTATGTTATATTAACTAATTCTTATGTGTTAATTTGATTGCTATGCTAATAAATGTAAATAATGTATTAATAATATTCCCTCTCCACGATCTGACTTGTGTCTAAACAAAAGCGTGACGCGAGATCTCGCGAGAAATCTGGCGTGATGCGAGATCTCGCGAGAAATCTGGCGTGACGCGAGATTTCGAAAACATAGCCAAGTCGAAAGTGCCCAACGGGCCAATAGAAGTTATCACTTCAAAAAGTTAAGAAAATTTAGTAACAATATAATATAAAAGCTGATTTCACCCATCACCTGTAATAATAAACCTAGCCTTGATTATACTTTGGTGTTATGTTTACAACTTCAATCAATAATATAGGCTTAAATGTCTTGTAAAGTTAATTTTTTTAAATATGAGTTACAGCATTAATGTAGGCTATAATAAGTTATAAGATTTGCTTTGAGGTTATAAAATGAATATAAAAACAACCTGTTACCATCAATATATTCATTTATACAAATTTAAAGATACCATTTTATTATGCTTATAGCCTAACTGGATTGTTATTAATTAATTGGTAATTAAAGATACCCTTTCGTTTAACTTCGGAAACATTCATACGTCTTCGTATAACATATAAACATACGCGATTATTATAATACTAATAACTTCTAAATCATTTTATATATCAATATAAAATAAAAAAACAATGAATATGTGTATCTTTATTTTGATATATAATAATGTATATAAATACAAAACGTTAACAAATAGGCCTACAGTTTTATAAAATTATATCTTAATAATCCTTATAATTTACCGAGTTAAAAATTCCCTCAGCATAGTTAAGAAGGCTCATTTTAAAATATTATTTTTATAAATGATGTGTTTCTGAGTATATCTAATTAATCTGCCTGTGATTTTTCACGGGGCTTACTAGAATATAGGTTTTAATTAATACATATATAAGTATACTTATTTAAATAACGTGTACATACTAAGTTTTCCCAGATTATTTTGAGCACTATGTTTTCACAGATTATTTTGAGCACTAAGTTTTCACAGATTATTTTGAGCACTAAGTTTTCACTGATTATTTTGAGCACTAAGTTTTCACTGATTATTTTGAGCACTATGTTTTCACAGACTATTTTTTAGCAAAATGGTTTTTTACCGATTATTAAAAGTTTACAATTTGTATTTGTGGAACATGAGTTTATTTTATTATTTGACGTTCAGTGAAAGAGAGAACCAAATGATTTTAAGTTTTCCTAAAAAAATTAAAGTCTGTAATAAAATGATTGTTATACATTTAAATATGCTGAGAACGTCACAGCGCCTGTCGTTTTTCTGTTATGCTACTAAGCCTAAATAAAAGTAAGGCGGGTAGACGAGACAGTGCTGCAGGCGCAGGGATGACTGATGTATAAAATTTTAATATCTGCCGTACCCGACTTCGTTAGTATTAAAAAAACCCTTAATAAGTTTATCCAGGAAATCATTAACGCGTGGCAAAAAAACGTATTATACCCAGAGAGGCCACTTCCATACTAAAAAGTGTTGCATTAATACATTATAAATTAACAGATCCTTAACCAAAAATGAAATCTGTTGCCAAGTTCTCGGTAAGGATGAGGGAGGAAGGCCGTCGTATATTTTCTGTAGAGTAGCCGATCAATGTAGCAAGATTTTTTCTCAAGTGCGTTACATTGTTTTCTAACAGTCAGACATCATTTAATAACCATCACGAAACACTAATTCTCACGCACATAGGTTTAGCAATCAAACGCGTTTCAACGACGAAGTCGTCATCCTTAGTGATACATTAGCTACAAC
>JAGFPH010000024.1:13597-37987 GCA_018207615.1 Philaenus spumarius
TATAGTTTATACGGTCTGTATAATGTATAGTTTATACAGCCTGTATAGTGTATAGTTTATACGGCCTGTATAATGTATAGTTTATACAGCCTGTATAGTGTATAGTTTATACGGTCTGTATAATGTATAGTTTATACAGCCTGTATAGTGTTTCGCTTTCTCATAAATCCAGTTCAAGTTGAAATTAAGTCAAGTGAGCTGAACAAGTTAAATAATTTGAAATTAAAAGGGAGATTGTTGTCCGACGATGCATGGTTTTTAAAATGTTCAAAAGAAAAAGTTTGTATCTAAAGTTTATGAAGATAAACACTAGGTTACAGTAAGCAATAAACTAAAATATAATATAAAATGCAATGGAAAATCGGCTAAATGTTCAATAAAATCATTATATTCTAAACAAACCTTGAATGCAAGCATTAGAACCTGTTAGATGCTAACAGGTAATTTAAAAAAGTAATTACCTATTAGCATCTAAAAATCTTAAACAAATTATGTGTCATAAAACACAAACATATTAAGAAAATTGAACTTCTAGGTAGAAAATTGAATTAAATAAATCTAACAAAGAAAATCAGATGTATGAGTGCTGAAATCTTTCAAATCGAAAATAGCCTATGTTTATAATTGGAGTAAGGAAAAATTTCATAGTAATGAAGTAGATTGTTGAACTAGTGCCTACAAATTTTCCTCGAAAATCCTAGAATTACGAAATACCTGTAGATGTAGAACCGTCTTTGAAATAAAAAAAACTACGATTCAAAAACGTGTGTGAGATCGGATACAAGCCTACAGCCGAGAGGACAGCGTAATTAGAAGATACCAGGTTCGAGTTAGTTTGTTTCCCTTATACAAATTTGTTTTCAAAAACACGGATATATTCAGCCCTCGACAATAACATTATTGGCGAAAGAAAAGAAATTGAAAACTTAGTTGCCAACAAGAAAACCCTTATCTAAATTAAATGCGAATCTGTCGCGTATATAATGTCAATAAAATGATTTCCATCGCATTAGTTCAACATCATAACAGTGCGAAGGGTAGGAATGACGTCTAAAGTTGTCATAAAAATCACATCACATAAATGCTATAAGTCATTAGTTTCAAGTGGATGGTGAGCTTGTGTATTCAACCGTAAGATAGCGTATTGAGGCCATCGTATCCCTGATTGGTTAATGATGCATAAATTCACCTTTAATGAAGCGTGAAGTACAAGCGAGTGTCTGTGTATTAAAAGCGGATAGAATTTCAATATCGTTAGGTCCGCATACTTGGGTCGGGCTTAAATGAGCGCATAATAAAAGACAGTGTATTAAAGGATGATAAAGTTATTGTAATACAAATGTAAAAATCAAGGAAAATATCCAAGATATATTTGTTGCAGATTTTTAGAATTTTGCTATCGCAACGGATTCTTTTCAGTGTCATCATGTCCGTCCGTCAGTGAGTAACATCATCTTGGCTTGGATATTAACTACCTAGTCCCAAATCACCTCCATGTAAAATTCCATCATAAAAGGCAGATTGAGAACGCAAACCTGAATCCGGCCTCAAAACATGACAGTATAAAAGCGGGAATAATCAGTGGCGCATTATCCATTAGGCATGATAGGCACGTGCCTAGGAGCCGCAAGCTCCAATTGGCCCATTGCATTTGCGTTTCTCGATCTAATAACTTTTAAAGTTTTAAACCAAACAATTTTTTAGTTGCATATTTGCATTTTTTTGGACCTTTTGCTGCTAAAAATAGATATTGAACAATTTTGGATTGGGATATAATTACTATATTTGGCGAATATTTAAAAGTACGCTTGCAGTACAAAAAAAACCGCCATTATGAATACCAGTTATAGGGATAAAAGAACTTTTTAGCAATTAAGGTCATAGCTTAAATTTCATCAGCCCTGCTTTTTCCTATTATGGTCGATCTTAACTTAATAGTGCAAGTTGTAGTGGGGGCCGCTGAGATCGTAATCCGCCACTGCTAATAATGAAATAGCAAACCTCGGTATAAATTCGGCCCCAAAATTGGACGTGTGGAAACTTCAAAGATCGTAGAAAGATCAACCAGGTAGCCGTCAAATATGCCCATCCGAAATAAGCGAGGCATTCGTCATATATAAGTGTATCTTGCCCACGGAACAGAGTTTCTCGGTTGCCGCCCGAGAGCTGCGTCTCTCTCGCACTGACGCACGTATACACTACATACACCCCTAGTTAACAATTAAAAAAACAAACATTCCCAATTACTATCCTGGATATTGTTAAGGAGTGTGTAAAGATTACAGAACAACTTTGTCAACATCCGAAATTGCAATTGTTATATGGGTTTTGAACGTTGAAATTATAATTTTTCCGTTTTTACAGACTTAAAATAATTTATATCTCGAAAACGGAACATTTTAGAGAAAACTTACAAGAGTCATTTTTCGTTTAAATGAACCGCACAACCTAATCAAAATGTGTCGTTGCGAAAAAATCAATATTTTGAATTCGTTTGAAAAAACATGTATAGGCTAGTTAAAATAAATATTTTTCCTCTCATAAAATTATCGTAAAATTTACCGCTCCCGAGACATTTGATTTTAAACGGTCGCCATTTTGAATATTCGCATAGTGTAGTTTTAGATCTAGGTATGCTGTTAAAAAAAATAGTATAAGTTATGCATGTACCATATTTAAACTTATAATCTTAATTGGCCCACGCACGAACAGTTTAACTGCGCAGTTTATCACGTGTGACGTCATGTCCGATCGATAAACTGAGGAAACTGCGCAGTTCTGGCAGATTTTTACGCAGGCTTTTTGGCCTACGCGAGAGACTCTACTTCACACCGATAAACTGCGCAGTTAGCTCAGTTAATTAATCGAACAGTTCGCACAGTCTTGTCTAGTCGTTTCTAGCCACGCACGTCAGCTATTTACTGTATTATTAACTCTTCTGTTGTCACCGCCATGGCGAAAAAAAGAACAACTTCTGAATTTTATTGGCGCGTATACTGTTACTATACTGTTCGAAAAAACTGAGAGAACTGAGAACATAACTGAGGAGAAAACTGAAGTAACCCACACACCACACAGTTCACGCAATTTTGCAGTTTTATTTTCACGGATAAACTGCTCAGTTAACTGATCCCCTTAAACTGTGTGGTCCCCTTTACCAATTTCTAGAGTTATCATTAAGTTTAATAAATAATGGCCGACGGACTGAAAAAAAGCGTTTCCGGACCTTTGTTCATACAAACATTTTTGCTTATATTTAGGTTGATTATTAGTCCAGTGCCTACCTTCACTCCAGCTAGAAAATTGTTTATCATACTATTTTTTTGCATAATCTTACGCAAAAAGAGTCCTTTTTCGTTAAAAAAAACTGCCCAAACAACCTAAAAAATCGTGGCGAAAAATCAACATTTCAAATTTGCTTTTTTTAAATGTTTAAACAATAGTTGACCACCGTTGCCACCTGGCAACTGGCGGGCATGTTATAAGGGGCTCTATTTGAGTAAGATTGCGCAAAAAATCGGCTTAGAAACAAATTTCTATCAGGAGCAAAGATGGGCCTGGACTATTTATGCTTGGGTTTAGAATAGTTTAATGAAGTATTGCCGATATCGGTAGATTTTTGTGTCTTAAGGTTTATGGTGATTCTTTTTTTTATATAATTTTTTTAATATACAGAGTGTTCAGACAAAGGGTTCCAAGAATTCAGGGCGTGATTCCCCACATCAAAATAAGATGAAAAGTTCCAATAAACGTAGGTCCAAAAATGCTCCGTTTTCTGTCTAGCCGCCATTTGTTTTACAAAATAACTCTTTTCTAGAGGAATGTTTGACTGATTGAATTCAAACTTGGCATGAAGTTTAACCAAACAATGATCTACCTCAAGAAAAATAAGCGATTATATCAAATCATGTGCTTCCAAAATGTTTCAAACCTAAATTACTCAAAGACGGTACATTTTAACAGCAAATTTCAAGACACCTTTTTTGTAGCCCTTTAGATTCCCTATCGAATGGTCTCACTGTAAAAACAATCGAATGAAGGATAATAGCTAAGTTGTGTGTAATAATTGGTTTGTTCAACTTGGTTTGTACAGCATGCCGGGTTGAAAAAAACAATGATTACACATAAATTAACTATTATCCTTCATCCGATTGTTTTGACAGTGAGACCATCCGATAGGGAGTCAAAAGGTCTACAAAAAAGGTAAATTGACATATATTGTTAAAATGTACGGTTTTTGAGTAATTTAGGTTTGACATTTTCAAACGGCCGCCATTTTGAAACGCATGATTGGATATAATAGCTTAATTTTCTTGAGATATATCATTGTTAGGTTAAACTTCATGCCAAGTTTGAGCTCAATCAGTCAAACACTTCTCTAGATATGAATTATTTTGTAAAAAAAAAACACAAAAGGGCGGCTAGACAGAAAACGGAGCATTTTTGAATCTACACTTTTCATCTTATTTTGATGTTGGAAATCACAACCTGAATTCTTGGAACCCCTTTTCTGATCACCCTGTATACACAAAATACGAAAAGTTGCTTTTTCATTTAGTGTGGCTACATTTTACGTTAACATTTGCAAGTTGCGTTCGTGATACAACCGAAGTAGAGCGTTCTCATCTTGCAAGTTGGCGACCCAGCCTTGTTAGGAGAAATAGTGGTACACCGAAAATTCGTCGGTTTCACATTACACTTTGGAAGAAGCAAACCGTCATGAGATGTATCAAAGACGATTTCACTTTCTTACACCCTCTCTGCCATGCCTTTACAAATACATAATACACTTGTTGCGCATACAGTAATGTTAAACGATAAACCCTCCTCTCCACCCTTCCCCTTACCCCTCCTCTATCCATATGAGCCAACTTTAAAACTTGCTCAACAAGTTAAAGGAAAAGAAAATGCCAGTCGTGCTAAACACTCGTCCGACTGAGGACATTTTAAGCAGTTCAGAGTATTTATTCGTTAAGAATAATTGAAGATAGATTAATTTATTCTGTTCAATATTATGTACGTTTATTTGGGTCTAGCAGTAGGACCCGACTTCGGGTTTGGTACATTGAATAGAGCTTTAAAATTGCATTCACATCGTTGCGTCACAAATGTTGCAGTACTTACTATCCGAGCGTAGGCTTCGATTATCTCGGGTCATTTTTAAAACTATCGTCAAGAAGTTTATTTTTGCAGATTAAAAATCCTACCGCTAATACACGTGTATATTTTTTAAATAATAAAACATTTTCCGAACACAATAGTATATTTCATCACTAGGACCAAAAGTTAAGTTTTTTCGTTAAGAGATCGAGTCTAACGAAAATGAACGAAAATCTAAAAGCCACTTTAGGTCCTTAATGATGAACTATACTTTCCATTATACTGCAAACAATATAAAGTATGAACAAAACTAAAATGTTATAACCTGTTTACCTTCAAAAGTTAGCTTTCAATTTGTTCCTGCTATGATAATCAAACAGCTGTTGTACAAGTTTGGAGATATTACATCTGTTTATGTTAGCAGTACATTAACTAACTCTAACCTCTGACGATTGCCAGATCGAATACTTCGGCCTATCGATTGCCATATCGAATACTTCTATCTATATTTTTGAAATGCATCTTTACTTTCCATGTCACTTGTATTTTCCAACATTTTCCGAACTCAAATAAAATAAACGGTACCAGGAACTGGCACATACTTTCTCACAAACATTTAAATTACTAAACAGATTCGCTGGTGACTTCATAATTGTAAGAGTAGGAGATGTGATTTATCAAAGTAGGATATTAACTAATAAATATTATTATTATTATCTAGAGAGAAAACTATTCGATCGATTTCGAACAAATTTCAACCAAACACGTCAATTAGACCTGTATAGATGCACGAAAAAGGTTTTAAAAATTTTGGAAAAACAACCCCCTTTATGGCCAAAAAACCCCCAAAAGAAGTTATTATTATTATTATTAACTAAACCAGAATTTTTAGAAAGATGCGTTTTTTTGTATATGGTAGGGTACATTAAAGGCTAAATTAAAGGTACATTAAGACAAAAAAGCCAAATTTTATCAAAATCGTTAGAGCCGTTTTTTATAAAAAAATAATAACTGATTTTTTGGGGGGTTTTTTGCCAAAAAAAGGGGGTTGTTTTCAAACATTTTAAAAACCGTTTTCGTGCATCTATACAGGCCTACATGACATGTCTGGTGCAAATTTGTTTGAAATCGATCGAATAGTTTTCGCTCTAGCTTTGTATACATACAGACATACATACATACAGACATACATACATACATACAGACATACATACATACAGACATACATACATACAGACATACAGACATACAGACATACAAACAGACATTTTGTAAAAACCACTTTTTTGGACTCAGGGGGTCCCAAAACGGATATTTCCACAAAAATCTCAACATCGATTTTTTTGCGATCACTATAGGCTCTACTTTCTCTATACTATAGTATAGTGAGAAAGTAATAAAAAGTGCAACAATGAACTAAAATCGATTGTAACAGATGTTTTATCGGTTATTTACAATCGAATGTATCAGTTGTTTTTATAGATTGTTTACTATCGCTGAATAGTTCGTTCAATTAATAGTTATAGAAACGAAAAGAAAAGCTTTGTTGAGCTGGTTGAACGCCAACACCGAACTCTTTTTTTTTTCGTTTTCTGTTTTAGTAACAAATTAGAAGTTGGAAGTCACAAACAGGCAATGCCTAGGAGATCGGTACTTGGTAGGAGATCAAACAGTATTTGCTCGTTCACTGATAGATCAATTTTTAAATTTATCATTTCAGATATAAATATTGCACGATTTACACCAATGACCGGTACTTGGTAGAACTCCATTTTAATAAAAAAAAAACAAACACGCAATTTTTAGTAAGTTCTAAAAATTTTTAGACACATTGTTATTATTTTTTGAATCAAGAAAGAGTTGTTTTTATTTTTTATTGTGTTACTATTTGTATATAGATGCTTGGTAGACTAGTAAATAAATCAAATTTTAAAAAAAATAAATATATGTAAGGATTTGTAAACTTTGTAATCATACATTACTTATGCTTAGTCCTTCTTTGTGAATCTCTTTAGGGATAAACTGCGCTGTTGGTAAGTTTATAATACATTGGTATATTGTAGTAGATAGAGTACGTTTTCGTTTATAAGAATTGTAAACTTTGTAATCATACATTGCTTATGCTTCTTTGTGAATCTCTTTAGGGATAAACTGCGCTGTTTTTAAGTTTATAATTCATTGGCATATTGTAGTGGATAAAGGGCGTCCGATAGTAAGTTTTCGTTTATAAGACTTGTAAACTTTGTAATCATACATTGCTTACGCTTCTTTGTGAATCTCTTTAGTGATAAACTGCGCTGTTTTTAAGTTTATAATACATTGCCATATTGTAGTGGATAAAGGGCGTCCGATAGTAAGTTTTCGTTTATAAGACTTGTAAACTTTGTAATCATACATTGCTTATGCTTCTTTGTGAATCTCTTTAGGGATAAACTACGCTGTTGGCAAGTTTATAATACATTGGCATATTGTAGTGGATAGAGGGCGTCCGATAGTACAGGGCGATAGTAGAACATTTCCATAAAGCAATAACTACATCGTTATTACATAGAACGGAATTTATTCATCTACGATTGTTTCACATAAGCAGAGAATACATATTCATAAAGCCTGATGACAAAACAATTGTATCTCGTAGTAACAATACATAATATACATAATCTACAAGCTGGAGGCAGAAGCTAGGTTGTTGTTAATGAACTGAAAAGAAAGTCGGTTTAGCAGTTTAGCACCCTTCGCCTCATTATGTCCGGGAGTCATTGATATCTAATGGGGAATTATACTCGTAATGTATTCAGAAAGCATCAATGGCATTACATTATTGAACTGAGCGGGTAATGTGCCGTGACGCCGAATTTTTAGCAGGCAAATAGATTATCGTTAAGGCACTTTGTCGGCTTTGGGTCTTTATCCAAAAAGCTTAGGCCGATCAGAAAGCACGGTGTTCGCACGTTTTTCTTCTTTCTACGCAGAGTGGCTGAACAAAACTGCACACCCTTTAAATCTGTTGAGATACAAGGTGTCCGAGAATATTATTTTAGTGAGGGGTTCTTATGAAAAGCCGCGGTTCAATTTTGATTCTCAGGGGGATGGCGTATGATACATCATTTTAAAGTTCTAGACGAGACAAACAAATTTTGTTAAACCGCCATAACCGAAGCGGGATTATCATTTTAAATTATTTGAGTCCCGCTGTCGGGAATCATCTCAGGTGATATTTTTAACCTCCTTAGATCTTCATTTTTGTAATAAATTCATGTTTCTAGTACTGTATTCAGGTCTCTAAATTGTATTAAAATAGTACAGCACCTTATATTTTTTAGTCAATTAAATGTTTTTGTTAATTTATTTGATGCGTTTCTGGATGTCTATCCCATCATAAGAATCTCTCGTTGAATGGAGATTTTAAAAAAATGAATTAAAAACACACAAACACAAAAAACAACAACACATTTAAAACAAAGTTAATACAAATGTGTCTACATCCGGTAGCCATAAGGTGTACACCTATAACTGTGTATGATTTAATTGAAATCTAACGTATTTATCAGCTAAATGATAACAAAATAACGTCCTAATAGTATCAGCATTTTAGACTACAGTGCTGCTCTGTAATTATTTTACTTTGTCTTCTGTGGGTAAGATTTTTTACGAAATAAAACGAAAGAAAGAGTTTTCAAAGATAAACAAACAGTTGTGCACGAGACATTAAACCGAAAGTCTGAATCGACCGATAAAACCTAAACCGCAAGATGGTGGGTCGGCTTTCCATTCCACCTTGTAAACTGCAATACCGATGTATCCTATGCGGGATGACAATTGTATTTCTTAGATCCCCAATTAGATTTCGCGACCCTCTCTTAAAACGACTGCTGAATTGAAACACAGTTTTTCTGGATCGTCTATTTTTATGCATTTTAATATAGATACGACCGAGCGCGAGGGGAGGGGATGGGGAAATAAAATCATCCCGGCATGATATGCGCTTTAGGCGATAAATTTCATCTTTACTATACAACCAACGAGTTTCTTCTTGTTTTTAATTTCTCTCCCCCTCCCGCCTCCCACCCCCATTCTATGATCTTGTTCTTGCTACCAATTTTTTTCGCAATCAAGTATGAGGAAATATTTTCTCATTCTCTCTCCCCTCCTTACTTGAAGATCGCCCGTTCCTTTATACTTCCGAGTGAGGCAAACAAACTGTATTTAAACCGTCGTCCCATGCCCCGCGCCCGTGCGCTCGTGCGCCGCGGCCTCCACCTTGAATAACACCACGAGGATATAATAAAATTACACACAAAATTAATATTCCGACGTCATTGCGCTGGGTCGAATCCCCCGCTAACTATGAGACGTTTATTTTTCATTTCGAGTTTGTTATAGCTATATCGCCCTCCCCTCGCCCTTCTCAGACTTGTACATTGAAAACGATTAGTTTTTTCTTTTCATTTTTGTCCCTTTCCCCCTTTTATTTCCAAGCACGCCTTTTCTTAGGATCTATTCGATGGATATAAACGATTGCGTTATTATCAAGTATCCCAACAATGGAACAGTTTATTCAGTGCGGGTAATTCGGAGCTGCTCTTTCGTCGGGTTATTTTTTTAACATAAGTAGTCGTAACGGAACCTCCGACATAGTCGCGTGGTTCGAGCCTGGGTACCGACGTTCGGTTTACTTGGGCTGTACGTTGCTCCCCCGTCCAAAAAAGTGACTTAACCCTGGAAGACAAATTTCAAAAACTATTTTATTTAAAATTCATTGTATTTGTATCCAAGTCATAAATTTGAATAAAAAGAATGATTTTTTCCGTCTGTGTGACTTTATTATTTGTTTAAAGTAATTCACTTATTTGAACATGACGCGTTTCGGAACTATATTCCATCATCAGATTCTCGCTCTAGTGAGGTCGTTAGCACATTAAAATACATACGTATCTTCCGTGTGTGCACACCGTAAGTGAATTACTTTAAACAAATAATAAAGTCACACAGACGGAAAAAATCGTTATTTTTATTTTATTTAGGTTGCTTTCTAGTACCATAGTGTTTGGATGGGTATTTAAATTCTGCAAAACGTAACATTTTTATGGTTACATACAAAAAGGAATCCTGTTGAGATACCACGATGACCACTTGTCGAAGTGTTGGGTTTGTCACCTCTGATTATCTCTTCCATTTTTAAAGCTAATAAATAGGAATTTGGCACAATCATAGGAGCCTGCACCTAGTTCGAGAGTACAATATTGGAAATTTCAATAAGCTGATTCTGTGTTTTTATTATTCAACACTTTTTTTCGAACGCTCTGATATGTAATAGGCCTACACGTATATTTTCTACACTCCTTTTCGAGCACTCTTATATGTAATAGGCCTACACATATATTTGCCACGCTTCTTTCCGAGCACTCTTATATTATGTAATAGGCCTACGCGTATATTTGCAACACTTCTTTCCGAGCACTTTGATATGTAATAGGTCTACACGTACATTTGCCACACTTCTTTCCAAACACTCTGATATGTAGTAGGCCTACACGTATATTTGCCACACTTCTTTCCGAGCATATCTGATATGTAGTAGGCCTACTAACATTTCACGTATATTTGCCGCACTTCTTTCTGAGCACTCTGATATGTAATAGGCCTACAGGAATATTTGCCTCACTTCTTGGTTAGAAAAAATTTAAACTATACTTCAGCATGTACTCTGCCCCAAAATATAATTAATTGTCATGGTGCGAATAGCAAAAGTCCTTAATTTCAGGTTAGAAATATGCAGTACTCATAATCATGCAGTGTCCGAAGCCATTATTTTAGAAATATAATATATTTATCAGAACGTATCGGACCAGAATTTGCAAAAAAAATGTCTGCACTGACGAATCCAAAACCCAAATGAGTCCTTTATCAACATTATCCGGACCAGAATCCTTCAAAACAGCTTTTCTGGGGATAAAAACGTTGCAAACTGGAGTGTTTAGGTGGATTTACACAGGTAATGTTATGTATAACATTGTTATGAGCAAAATGTTAGTAACATTTGCGACATTAACAATTTTACGCACTGTTTACACCGGTAAATAGCGAAATGTTATTAACATTGCTAATAACCATGTCTTTAACAAAAATGTTTAAAAAATTCCATCGGTTTGTCTGAATAGGAAACAACTAAATGTTATTGACATGTTATAAAAATGAAATAAAAAGGAAAAAGCTCCCACTCCTTTCAACTCAGTTCAGTTCAGTTATGGCCTCACAGGAGGGTGTTGCTCTTATAGTCGCATGTATTGTGATAATCGGTGCCGCAAAGAAAAGAAATAAGAAACGGATGTGGGTTCGTCCAAATTTTACAAGATTTAAAAAAAAGATGAAGTGACCACTTTTTAACGGCACCATTCTTAATTTGGGCAAAAATTTAGAGATGGAAAATTAAACAAAGCGCTACAGAACTGCACTGTTTCAATCAAGCGTTGATTGAAAACTAACCCTTTCACCTATTTTCACCACTGAGATAATTTCCCCCCTTCAACTAAAATGTTATTATCAATGATAATAACATTGTGTTTCTAATTCTTTGATCTGGAACGCTCCCAGAGCGATCGAAAAATTGATTTTATTGGATATGTTATTCACAATGTAATTAACACGTTACAGGATGAAATAACAATGTTAATCGCAAACGTTATTAGCAATGTTATAAGAAAAAATGTTTCTAACATTTTTAACGGATTTGTGTAAACGGATCCAAATGTTGTTGGTAAAAATGTTATTGGCAAATGTTAATACAAATGTTTTTAACATTTGAAAGAGCAAATCTTTGAAAAATGTGTTTAACATTTTAAAAACTCGTGTTATTAGCAAAGTTATCTCCTGTGTAAATCCACCTTTAGATGCTATCATTACATTCAACTGTGGTGCGCTTGGTAAAGTGCAAGTGTTACAGTATTGTGTTGGAAGTAGCTAGTTGTGCATACAAATAAAATAGTTCCAGATACCAACAAAGCAGCTTTGAAATGTTGATTTAAAAAGAGGAAAAGGATAAAAAGAGAAGACAAGGAGGAAAATAAAATTGTTCAGTATGGTGCTTGAATTTTTTAGTGTGGTCGATAAGACTTTTTCCTTTTTTGTCTACCGAAAAAAACCATTTTCTGATACACATGTAAATTTTTCTAATAAACCTCTGAATCAAACTGAATTTTCTACTGTTATAAAATTATTCCGTTACCTACAATGTTAACCTATTATTGTTGGCTAAACACTCCACATTAAGTGACTAAAAGTACGTTTTTAAAATTTAAAAGCCCCAATTTTAGAATTAAAAAAAATTTAAACCTCCTACTTTAGAACATTTAAAAAAAAAAACCTTCAATTTTAGTACGTTTTTAAAATTTAAAACCCCCTATTTAGAAAGTTTTTAAAATTTTAAACTCCACAATTTTAAAACGTTTTTAAAATTTAAAACCTACAATTTTAGAACGTTTTTAAAATTTCAAACCCCCAATTGTAGAATGTTTAAAAAAAACTACAAAGCGGTATAATTAAACAATTTCTTAAAAATAGGTTAACATTGTTCAAAAAGGTTTAAAATAAGTGTTTACTAAATCTAAGCTCTCCCAACTTATTTATTTTTTTAAAAGTTACCTAAACTGCTTGTTTTAAACATCGGAAATATGTTCACTACAAGGTCCCATTACAATCACCTGAATATTACAATGTATGCAAGGACTTTACACACCCAGTTTGTATATATTTACAAAATACACTGTATACAAACAAGGCATGGGCAGAGAAAAGGGCACTTTGTTCTCACATGTCAAAGAGTATACACACCAAATTTGAAGAACAGAACTATTTTTACAGACATACAATAAATCATGCATTATCTATACACAGATCTACAAATAAATATGAAGTGTCTGTCTGTGATTTCAAAATATAAGATTTTTCTAAGCTCATATGGTTATTCACACACTACCAAAACCTAAACACACATTAAATTGTTTGTCTGTCTGTTTGTTTGGCCGGGCTAATCTCCAAAATGGCTGAACCAATTTTGACGAAACTTCCATTACAGTTGAGAGGACTTTCAGAGAATATTTTCGGGTAATTTTTATTCCGAAAATATTTTAAAATTCCTGTAAAAAAGTTATAAACAAAATTAGGGATTTTGTGGACAAATGTTGGGGATATTGCGTGTCTATTTCAATCTAAGTCTTACATTAGTACAGGTCACAGCTATCCCCACCACTAAACTTAGATTCAAGTTCCTCTGTCTTAATCAATAATCATTTCCGTAAAAATTACTATTAAAAAATTGACAAAATGTAAAAATTTTGAACAAAATTAGGGATTTTTTAGTTTGCATCGGCATCACCATATGTTACCGCAGGGGCAGAGCCCCTAGTCAACAATAATAGTGGTTGATCATCGAGACAAAGTGCCCGCCCGCCGTAACAAAATACTGGTTCTATATTTTGTCTCGGTGTATTTTTAACATCTCGTAACGATTCGACATTACCGTAAACCACGAGAAAGTAACCGCTTTCGGATGAAACCCATATGAATATGAAACCCATCGGTTAGAATTAGAATGTACGGATGTAGGCTAATTCAAGGCGTCAAAGTCAGTTAAATGAAAGTGGACTTATTTTGACAGACAAGAAATATTATATGCAGATTTGTCTGCATAAATAAAAAGAAACACAGAAACAAATGTACACGCAATTATTTAGACAATGATATATTAACTGCACATGATGTTTTGCCGGAGACTAGCTGTCGAAGACCAGTTCACAAAAAAGTGTTTACTAAATTTAAGCTATCTAAACTAATTGAAGTGAAAACTTCTCTAGCAGCACCGAACACTTTTTGGATGAGGTAAAATATACGAACTCGTTTTTTATTTCGTCGATGATTTCTTCTTGCTCATTGGTATACACACGTGGCCTACTAATGTACCAGAAGTTGTAACAGCTGATCGTTAGAGAAGAAATCGACGAAATAAATAGGCATTGGTAAATTCGAAGGCTTAAACTCAATAGATATATAGGTTTTATTCAAGTCACGGTACCGACGAAATGGACTTTGTGATTCCTCATTTTGTAAGTTGTGTTAAAATAATTTACTTGGTAATACCTCTTAAATTGACATTGCACTTCCTAATTTTGTAATTTGTGTGTTTGGTGATACCTCTAAAATGGACTTATAGTGCTTTCTAATGTTTTTAAGTGTCTAAATTTCCTAACTTGGTTGCTATGGTAATGAATGTAAATGCATCAAAGAAACGTGTGTTGGTTCAGTATAGGCCTAACCTAAAATTATGTTTTTAAACTTTTAATACAAATTACCTATTTAAAACACCAGCTATTACAATTAGAATAAAGTAAGCCTTTCTCGAAGATTTTTAAAAAACCTGTGTTTGATCAGTACAATTCGAAAATAAAAATTGTGTTTTTTTTTAATTATTATTAGACTATAGGCAATCATGTTTATGATATTTTTATTTTTTAGATTTAAATTTTAAATGTACAAGATACAAATAATGATCAAATTTCTGACTAAACCAATATAACCAATGATTTATGTTTACGGCAGTTTCACGACTTATTAATTTTTATATTTTTGTAATGGTACCAAGAAGCTTAGAATAACGGAATACCGGGCAAGATTAACGTTTTACAATATTACAGTTCACCTACTATACTAAGACTTTGGACAGCAAGTGTTGTGGAAAACTTCACGTAGGGATAGGAATGTCAGAAGTCTAAATAATCATTTCCCTCCCTGTCTCTATAGCCTGCTAATCCCTCGCATTCCTCAGAGTTCTGTTCTGTACACAAACTAAACTGTTGCGCACGTGACTCGAGGGAAAGCCGATGTAGAGTGTGTTATATCCGTGCTTGAAATATATGAACAACTGTTTCCTATTGGTTCATTAAGCATTCTACTTTACATCAAGTGTTCTGTACTGCGAAATGGTTACACGAGTAAAGGTCGATTCACACATTCGCACACATCAGTCCCGTCACAGATAAGTCATATCAGTCACGTCTCACTTAAAAAACATATTCTTAGATCGATTTCCTGTTGCGCCCATCTCATCCGGCTCAGTTCCTTCAGTATTGCTTCAGGCGTCCGTCAGTCATATTTTAGATTTCTTCCCACCGATATTTTGAGATTGTTCGGATACCTGACGAAATGTCCAGTCTTCTATTACGTAATTACGAAATTATCAAGATGAATAACGATTATTTCACAATTATTTTTGAAAAGTATTTGATTTTATGACTGCTTCAATTTTGTTTAAATAACATTAACTTAATTAAACTAATATAGACTTGTTTTACAGTAATATAATTAACTTAAACCTTTATGCCTCCATAACAAAAGTAACAGGTCTAGATTATAAAAAATAACAAATAATTATAAATCTCTGTATTTTGTCAAAATATTAACAAATAATTTTGTTATTGCCCTTATATTCCACTAGTTACAGAAAATTTTGATAAAAAAATTAGTAAATTAAATAAATAGATTAATAAATAAGTACATTTTATATTATTAATATATATATATTTTTTATACAAAATTTTTTATAGTAAATATTTTTTTTACAATAATAATTTTACATAATAATTGTATGGTAAATTTTATATTATAAATAAATAAATATTGTATTTAGATTAATAATAAATAAATAGATTAAATAAATAGTAAAACTATTCATTACATTGACATATATCAAACTGCACTTGACTGTGACTAGACTAGACTGAACTGCGACGGGACTGATGTGTGTGAAGCGACCTTAAAAATAAACACTTCCTACAAACGTACGTCCGGAAACGCTTCTTTTGCCAGCTATCCGCCATTTTGTTTATTTTACTATATAATGACAGGTCGGCTGGTGATAAGTGTTCAAATAAACTACGTGGTGCAGTGAAATGACAGTGTTCAAATGACAACATATGCCTAGTGCATATTTATTTTTTTTTATTACCATGCTCTTGGATTAATAAATATCTCTTGTGGTCGAAATTCGACCAATTTTGATTGTAAAGTAATGAAATTCATCTCTTTTCATGTAATTAATTAAAATTTATTATAATTATCCAAATTCCTAATTCGTATCTTGACGCAAAGAGGACAAGAGTGGGAAAGGGCAAAGAGGAAGCTTGATGGGATTAATGATAAATAATTGTAAAATGCCTTAGAAGTAAACAATTCAAATATTAAACGGTAGAGTAATTTAACAAATAACTAAAACTAAACCAGTGATAATTCAATTTGAAAGAAAGGGAAACAACGCTAAGTATTTCTTTGGATAATTAAAAAAATATATGTATATTTTCCCGAGCAGGGAAGACAAAGGGATATTAGCTCATACAGCCGTGAATGTGATCAAAAATGTAATTGTTTGATTCGTTTTGTATGCAAAAATCGTGTGCAACAACCCATGACCGGCATGAGCTACAAAAATATATTTTTATATTTATTGTCATAGCAACTATTGCATAAAATAACATTCAACATAGCGCATTCGGATAACCAGCTTAGAAACTCAATGTTAGTTTAGGCCTAGTTATTTTATTTTACTTGTCTTAACGATAATATACACACATAATTAATTGCCATTGCATAAAATAACTGATAAAACGGCTCATTAGGGTAACCAGCTTAGCAACACAATTTTAGGTTATTACTAGTTTATTTTATTTTAATTGTTTTAACGGCAATTTTATACATATAATTAAAGTTTTCTGCACATCTATGGCGCAGTACCTTTTGAATGATAAAAAAAGGCACAGTACCATTCCTCTCCTTTTATAGTAAAAAACTAAAAAAAGATACTACAAAGTATGATGTTCGCGTATTAATAACAATAATTTGGTAAAAATTGAGAACGCGGTGACCAGAGGGTTTCCAAAATGATCTTCACATTCTGGAAGAACACGTTAAACAGACTCTAAAAACACCAAAAATATCCACGGGAAATAAATTTTAGAAAAAAGCAAACTCGAAATATCGATATTCGTTTTAGCCAATTGTTGATATGTTTGCGGTAAATAAAAGAAACAAATCATTTAACAAATACAAAAGGGTAAACAATAAGTTGACTGAACAAAGTTAATAAAACATATATACGTGAAAAATGTAAAATAATTTTACAAGACGTTTAATAGTAAAACAATAACAATGAACTATATAAAACTATATTGAATACTATGAAATAATAGCATAAATCCTGGAGAGGCGACGGAGCCTTAAATAATTGTGGATATGCGATGGAGCTTTAAATAATTGTAGAGATCTGATAGAGCTTTAAATAATAGTTGTGGAGATCCGATAGAGCTTTAAATAATTGTGGAGATCCGATAGAGTTTTAAATAATTGTGGACATCCGATAGAGCTTTAAATAATTGTGGAGATCAGATAGACTTTTAAATAATTGCGGAGATGCAACAGAGCCTTAAAAAAAGTGTGTCGTGAGATGACGGTAACGCGAGCACAATCATTTCTCCATGCACAAAAGTGTGTCCGTGCGATGACGATGACGGTGACGCGAGTTCAATCATTTTTCTCCCTGCAAAAAAAGTGTGTCCGTGCGATGGACGATGACTGTGACGCGAGCACAATAATTTTTCTCCTTGCAAAAAAAGTGTGTCCGTGCGATGACGATGACGGTGACGCGAGTTCAATAATGTTTCTCTATTAAAAAAAAAGTGTGTCCGCTCGATGTTGGTGACGCTAGTTCAATAATTTTTCTCCTTGCAAAAAAGTGCAAAACGCGCCTAAAGAAGTTTTCACTTAAAAAAAACATAAGAGTTAATTTTTGTAGCGTGCTCAATTTCATATCGAATAAACTGAGTAAAAACTAAAGTTAAATATTTTTAATATGCACGAATTTATACCTTTGTTTAGAGAAAAACCTTTTCTGCTATATATTTATTTTTAAGTAGAGGGTAGTCTTATCGAAACAGCCATACCACCACTCCCCCCCCCCCCCCCCCCCCCCCAAATTGAATTATACGTTCATATGTTCGTTTATAGTTCGGTATTAGAGAAGTTAATTGCTTTGGTATACATTAAATATTAAAACGTGTGCTAATATTAAAATAAAGTATTTAATGAATTGCCTTTACAAATCAGGAAAGAACTGAAGATAATAAAGTATATGTCGCGAGTGAAGGGTTGGCTTTGGGGTTTCAAGTCCTGCGATGCATCGGTTAAGTTTGTGTGCACGTGTTTATATCTATTCATATGTATGGTTTAATAAAGGTCTGAGTGTACGCGAGTATGTATTTAGATTTAGTTTTTTTACTTAATTATGTATAAAACAGCCTGCTAAGATATACCACAGTAGGGGAAGCCGCATTATTTTATATGCATCATAGCTGGACTAATTATTCTGTATTTATTTAAGTTATTTTTTAATTATTTTGTATTTAGCTCTGTTCTTTTTTCACACCAACCATCGAATGCTGGAAGTGATGGTTAGATATTTCCCAATAAATAAAATGTTCATTATAAGTCCTACTTCTTGATGACAATAATAAATTAATGTATAATTACTTTTTATTTTGCCTTGCTTTGTGATTTCTGGCGTCCCGTAAGTTGACGTTTTACCTTGCCTTTGTGATCTCTGGCATCCCATAAGTTGACGTTTAAATTGAGTTTAAATAAATTTAAGTTGATGTTGTTGTAAATTTAATGTGAACTATTTAACTAATGTGACTGTTGTAGTGGGCTATGTGTGTGGCTTGAAAATTACTCTGTGAAGTCGAAACCGCGGTCGTCCACTTACGGGACGCCAGGGACCACAAAAGCAAAGTAAAATAAAAAGTAGTTATGCATTAAATAAAATATATTTAAGACTAAATAATTCGAAAGTAAATATCATTTTTATTAAAAAGTTATTTAATAATAAGTAGTAAGTAGTAATAGGTCAAAGTTTCTAAACGGTGGTTTGTCCGCCTTGTAGTTTTTGAATTCACACAAAAACTGAACGAAGACCTTTGTAAAGGAGGATTTTTACAGCGAATGAGAACGAAAGGATCCGTTCCTTCTCTCCACATTCAAAACTACGATATTGGGTACCAATTTCAATGTTAAATAACCAAAACATACCTTCACTATTAAGCATATTTTTGTGCTGTTTTTGTTAAAAAACGAAAGCTGTATTTTTTTTCTTAAAGTAAAATAGATTGTGGGTGTTGATTGCTAATGATTTTTGCAATATCTCTTTTTGCAACTGAGTAAAAAATTTATAAAGTTTACTATTTTTTACTATTTATATCATACGTTTATGAAAACAATAAAACGGTTTCTGAAAATGTATTCGGCAATCAACATCCGCATATGACAGTACTTAAAAATGAAACCAAATTTTTAAATTTATTCCACGAATTAACGGAAAAATATGACTTATTCTGTAGCATTGCTCTTATGGGAATAAGATTCAATATGGCGGGCAGGGAAGCGCCCCCTTAAGGCTCGGCTCCCTAAATTCAAAACGGCGAAGTTGGGTACCAATTTCAATGTTAAATAACCTAAACATACCTTTACTTTTGAGCATATTTTTGTGTTATTTTTGTCAAATAACAAAGGTTGTATTTTTTTCTTAAAGTAAAATATATTGTGGTTGTTGATTGCTAAGGTTTTTTGTAATATCTCTTTTTGCAACTGAGTAAAAAATTAATAAAGTTTACTATTTATATCATTCGTTTATGAAAACAATAAAACAGTTTTTGAAAATTTATTCGGCAATCAACATCCAAATATGACAGTACTTCAAACTGAAACCAAATTTTTTAATTTATTCCACGAATTAACGGGAAAAATGACTTAATCTGTAGCATTGCTCTTATGGGAATCAGATTCAATATGGCGGACAGGGAGCCGAGCCTTAAAACGAACGACTCTAACCGGATCCCAAACGTACTTTATACAACAAGAACGGTAAAATGCAAATTGATTCACCTGTTACAAAGTTATTCGCAAACGAACTTTATACAACAATCGATTCACCTGTTACAAAGTTATTCCTCAAACGTACTTTATACAACAAGAACTGAATAATGCAAATCGATTCACCTGTTACAAATTTATTCGCAATCGCTCTTTATACAACAAGAACGGAATAATGCAAATCGATTCACCTGTTACAAAGTTATTCACAAACGTACTTTTTATTTAACGTGTATAACACGGAATCGACAAGCCCGTCGCTTTTAAAATATGTTGAAAAAAGAAGAACACTGAATACAATTGTAAAAGTTACGAAAATTCTCTTTCGGATTCGTTAAAGAAATCTCCTTTTGTAATTGATAGCTCGGGGTCACCGCGTAAATTAAAAAAAGCAAATCTATATAACGATCCCCCTCCTCGTTTAAAGAAATATTAGTGTTTTCAAAACGAGTTTCGTCATTACGAAAAGTTAAAGTCGAAAAAAATGTCTTCGCTTTAATAGCGATACATCGCGCACCGTGCCGAAGATAAAGTCGAAGCGGTGGCTTTAGCGGCGGAGGCAGCGGAAAACATAACTCAAGCAAAGAGTGAACGCACCCACCGCTTCCTTACCGATAACGCTAATTAAAAATTACGCCGCGATGTTTTTCATCGCAGAGAGAAGGACGAGAAATTGAGTTAAAACAAACGCGAGCGGCGGCGGGAGGGGCGGATGTCGCGAGTTTCTTTAATTAATGCGGGCGCAGATAGCCGAATATCATTTGGGCTGATTTTTCTCCGAAGATACCGAGGACGGTTGTAAATTATTGCTTGTAAAAAGTAGAAAGGTTCGTAGTCTGAGTTTTATCGCTGTGCACATGGCCGGACAAAGAGAGTAATGCGATGATTGAAGAGGCGAATGAAAAACTTAAAGGTCAAATTATTTCTTGATTAGGCTGCGGACACGAGAACTCCGGCCAGGATTTTTTGCGATACAAAGGAGAACGTAAAAAGGGAAGGGGAAGATTGCGCTCCTTCGACTTAATTATTATATTTATTCTGTGAAAGTTGACGTTTTAAATTGCGCGAATAATTTAACGGAGTAGTACGGTTTAAAAATACATAAATGAAAGCAAGATTAACAATTTATTGTTCTTTTAGTTTAGACGAAAGATGGTGTAATATTATGAACCTGCATTTTGCATGTTTTCTTTCTCGCGTGGTTAATATAACATTTTTCAGCTTTGGTTATGGTTTGCGCTTTTAGAGTCATTAGTTTCAGAATACCTACGGCGAAATTGCGAAACCTCTTATGTCAATGTTTACCATTATTGGGGTTATAGCAAAAAAATTTAGCCAAGCTGATTTACCTTGTACTGAAAAAGTGTTTTAATTATCTTGTGTTTCGCAAAATTTTTTTCAGCTGTTAAAACTTGTACGAAGAAAATCTTGGCACATGATGTAGCTATAATAAATTGTACTTGAACAAATTGCTGCAAAACCCTTGAATGCCATTTTATAGCGATTTAGCAAAATTTTTTAGCCAAGCTGATTTACCTTGTACTGAAAAAAATGTTTGAACTTTTAGCTTATGTGTCGCAAAATTTTCTTCAGCTGCTAAAACTTGTACGTCGAAAATCTTGGCATACGATGTACAAGTAGCCTATTGCCTGTCCCGACCGCGGATCACTCAAGCCTCCAGGGCGCAAAGTGGTATGTTGGATCCAATCCCCCGCCTTCACCTCAATCACCAGCCATCCTTTTCTCAAGAGTCACCATATCGCCCACGCGGGGAAGTCGAGGAAGCGCCAATTTTCCCAGCAGGGAGGAGGATCTCCCAACCAATACTAAGTTTGGGCTAGTCGCGCTTCCTAACACCACCATGTGTTGCTACTGACCTGGGACAGAGAGAGTTGTTAGTTCCTCCACCTACATTGGCGTCGGTACATTGGCCTACAGCACTCAATGTCATGCGACAAGAAGTGACCCCCAAAATTAGGAGGGTAGCCCTGCAGTAACCAGGTGTCACTGGATCATCCCCTATGAGATAGTCCAGTGAGCTAAGCCCAGGGTGGAAGAGTACCGTCCGACTTCGACACTCTATAGACTACTTACAAGTAGTGCTTTATACAAATATCGATAGTGAGAATGCCTTTCAAAAAGGCGTATATATATAATAAACACCATGTATTTGATTATGAGCTGACAGTAATGCCAACTCTGTTTTAAAGAAACACAAAATTACAGCTATGAGTAATGTAATATCCATTTAGAAGTTATGTAGAATACTTACAAGTTGTGTATTTATACAAATGTCGATAATGAGAATGCCTTATAAAAAAGCGAACGTATATGATAAACAATGTAAGAAATAACATGAATTAATTTTGGAACGTATATATTCAGAAAATTCCATAGATCCATAATTTTGAATAACATAAAAACTATACAAAAAAACTATTGTTTTAACGACCTGTTCCCCTTAACAAAAAAAATCACCAAGAACCCGATTTTGTTTTGAAATAATATGATAGCCAAAAACCAATTATATTTCGAGTTCTGACTGTTGAAGTAACAAACAAAAAACTTTAAGCATAATGCTTTCATTTTTTACGTGTACAAAATACTTAATTGCTTAGTGCAAAATTTGATCCAATATATTTTTTGAATTGACAAATTCAATTTTTGATGTTAAAAGTTCAAAACTAAAATTATTTATATATCCTAGTTACTTTATATAGAAGTTTATTGCATCCCATATAGTATTTTTGCACCCATGAAATATTTACTTTACATAGAAGTTTATTACACGCCATATAGTATTTTTGCACTCCTGAAATAGTTACTTTCATGAAATACGAGGTAACTTCTGTGACGTAACCCTTCGTCCAGGATACCCAGCGGTGTCCCTGCGATGGCGCATCGCCCTTTTCGGTCTTCGTGCGTACAGGACGGTGGGGTGGAGAAGGGGTCTTCAATAAGATGGTAAACGGAGAATAGCTTAAACTTCGTTTATTTAAACCATTCAAAACAATCTCTCTCTGAAGGCCCGTTTGTATCTACTAACTTAAATCCATAAGGCAAAGGCAAAAATCCCCTTTAGAAATTTGGATACTCCTAAGTAAAGTGCGTGTACTCCTAGACTGTTACTTGTTACTTTTGTTGGTTCCTTCCAACTGGCTCCCGTCCTCTTTTTAAGTCTAAACTTTGGTATCAGCAAAATGCCTATATAGCCAATATAGCGTGCCTACTGTCAGTATTGATCCATACCTGACCTATACTATTACTTAATTACTTACATTATTATTATTATTATTACAAGGTGGAGATTAATTTGAAACAATTCACCATCGATATGTAAAACATAACATTTTCCATGGTTACTTACTAGTGAACGCACCAATTAAAATACATTAAAATCTGCAATTGTAAATCAAAATCTTGAGCACCAAATGAGAACGACACGCTAAACATACAATACAAACTGAACACAACACCCATTAATGAGGGAGAGTTATGTCTATTAAATGTTACGTGTAGATCTCGGCGAAACCCGGATCACGAAAAAAATCTTCTACCTGGTGACTGACATGATGGCAAAACACACGTCAGCAAAAGTCATCCCCCCCCCTGCCAACCCATTCCACTCGCTCTTCCCAAGTTTCTACTAAGTGGTTGCTATTTTCTTACATGTTTTAGCAGGTCGTTCCTAATTAAATTTAATTAAACATTTTGTCTACAAGAGACGTGGATATGTGAGGAAGGGTCGAGGGGTGCGTTTGGAAATGCGATGCAAGTAACGCGATGATACGTTATCAAAAGAGCTGCTCGAATAGAGATTACTAAACTTATGGAGGCTGCTTATATTTCAAAACGAACTGACACTTTAGACACAATCTGTAAGAGGTATTTTCCCGTTATTAAAATACAAGCGTCAGGATATAAGATACTCGTCATGTATCAAGTGAAGTTTACATTTAGCTGTTCGGTTCAACATGGTAGCAATTTAACTTCCAGCTTTGTGGATAACTTTAAGTTAGTTATTCCATTACTTTCGCGATGGATTAGCGCGAGATGATAGATGACGAACTTTAACAAAGGAATGAAATCATTATTTTTTACAGAAAAGAAAGTATTTCGTTTATAAACCGAATACTAAACTGCATGTAAAAGTCTGCATACAAAATGTAAAACACACCAGCCTTTTGGGTTCCATTGAATGAAATAAAAAACCCTAAAGTGAATTATTAGCGAATTTCCATAGGAAAAATGAGCTATTGCAGTGACTCTTATGATGAGACCTAAGGTATGAACCAAATACTAAACTACGTATAAAAGTCTGCA
>JAGFPH010000024.1:48859-66744 GCA_018207615.1 Philaenus spumarius
AAAGACAGACCATCCCGTACATAGCCTTGTAACGATGTTAGGTCATGCGAATTCAAAGTGTTCTCAAATACTGTATAATACAGACTACGTGACTGTAGTAAGTGCTAAAAACAATATTAATAAAATGTCCTTATATTTACTCTGACGAAGCCGTTGCACGATTGCTAGAAAAACAGACCATCCCGTACATTCATAGCCTTTGTAACGATGTGAGGTCATGGGAATTCAAAGTGTTATCAAATACTGTATAATATAGACTACGTGACTGTAGTAACTGCTAAAAACAATATTAATAAAATGTCCTTATATTTACTCTGACGAAGCCGTTGCACGATTGCTAGAAAGACAGACCACCCCTTACATAGCCTTGTAACGATGTTAGGTCATGCGAATTCAAAGTGTTCTCAAATACTGTATAATACAGACTACGTGACTGTAGTAACTGCTAAAAAAAAATATTAATAAAATGTCCTTATATTTACTCTGACGAAGCCGTTGCACGATTGCTAGATAGACAGACCATCCCGTACATAGCCTTGTAACGATGTTAGGTCATGCGAATTCAAAGTGTTCTCAAATACTGTATAATACAGACTACGTGACTGTAGTAACAGCTAAAAACAATATTAATAAAATGTCCTTATATTTACTCTGACGAAATTAGTGTTTCTTGTGCCATCTTCACTGTTTTCCCAAGTTAGGCCTACAAAGTTTTATTAACTTATTTTCAGTAACAAAAATAATAAAGGGCAAAGGGGTTAAACTCCGTATACATTAGACATAAGTAATAATAACTAACATTATTCATTAATATTTTTAAAAACACAAACATGTGGTAAAATCATATTATTTATTTACATTTGGATCAAATTTGATTTAATGTAAATACACAGTTAATAGCCTACCTGTTCCCTTTTATGTAACATTTATGTAAAACCAATTAAAATACACTCTTTACAACTGTTTATACAAAACTTTCTATCTTGTCAGTTTCTCAATATGATTTAAAAAAAAGACTATTTTAAAGATTCTTAAAAAGTTTAAGTAGCCTATATTCTTATTCTTTTATGTTTAAGTAGAATAATCTTCTAGTAGCAAAACTTCAAAAATAATCAACATAATGTTTATGTTCTAAAAGAATTTATTGTTTTTCACTAGCTTGGTAACAAGGAATTAAGGGGGCCCTACCCTGTCCGCCATATTGAATCTGATTCCCATAAGAGCAATGATACAGAATAAGTCCTTTTTCCCCGTTAATTCGTGGAATAAATTTAAAATGTTGGTTTCATTTTGAAGTACTGTCATAAGCGGATGTTGATTGCTGAATACATTTTCAAAACCCGTTTTATTGTTTTCATTAACGTATGGTATAAATAGTAAAAAATAGTAAACTTTATTAATTTTTTACTCAGTTGCAAAAAGAGATATTGCATAAAGCCTTAGCAATCAACACCCACAATCTATTTTCCTTTCAGAAAAAAAAATACAGCTTTCGTTTTTTGACAAAAACATCACAAAAATATGCTTAATAGTGAAGATATGTTTTGGTTATTTAACATGGAAATGTTAAATAACCAAAACATACATTCACTATTAAGCATATTTTTGTGTTGTTTTAAAAAAAAAACAAAAGCAGTATTGTTTTTCTTATAGTAAAATAGATTGTGGGTGTTGATTGCTAAGGTTTTTTGCAATATCTCATTTTGCAACTGAGTAAAAATTAATAAAGTTTACTATTTTTTACTATTTATATCATACGTTTATGAAAACAATAAAACGGGTTTTGAAAATGTATTCAGCAATCAACATCCGCATATGACAGTACTTCAAAATGAAACCAAATTTTTAAATTTATTCCACGAATAAACGGAAAAAATATTTATTTTGTAGCATTGCTCTTACGGGACTGAGATTCAATATGGCAGACAGGGTAGCGCCCCTTAACTGCTTTCTATTCCCTATTATAAACTCTGCTCTAAATATTTGGGATTTATTATGTAACTACACAGTCAATACCTTTTCCGTTTATGTAATACAAATAATAATAATAATATAATATGTTTGAACGAGATAATATAGGTCTAAATGTTTGGCCGCGTGTTTTATGTTAAAGAATTTTTTTCCAGATCGTTATTAGGTTCATTTTGTAACTGGGCTCATTTTAGTGGAGATTTACATACATTGTATGAGAAATGTTAACATTATCTATATATTGTTTAACAAATCATTCGTTACTTTACTGTTTAGGTTTAAAGCGATATTTTTATTCATGAAACCCTATTTATTTCGTTACGAGCTTTTTCTTTATAGACATCCTTATTATTAGACATGTCTTTAAGTTTGATATTCAGGGTGTCCCCAAACTCTCTGCTCCAGTTTTGTGGATTTGTTCCTGGGATCGAGACAAACATGTTTCGCAATATAAACTTGGGTCTACGGTGGTTACTTTTCGTCTGTCAGGCTGTATGTGTTTTTTTTACAAAATAATTAATATCTAGAGAACGGTTTGACCGATTTGAGTTCAAACTTTACATGACGCTTAAAATAGCAGTGATCTATTTTATTAAAAATAAACGATTATATTCAATTATGCGTTTCAAAATGGCGACTGTTTAAAAATTTCAAACCTGAATTACCCAAAAACTGTACATTTTAAGAAACATTTCAAGACACTTTTTGTAGCCCTTTTAATTTCCTATCGGATGGAGAAATTATGAAAACAATCAGATGAAGGATACTATTTTGTAAAACATAACAACAGCAGACGTACCACAATATTGGAATTTTTTGCATGCTTTACTAAGATATTTTATGTATATACAGGATGTTCCGTAATGACTCTGAAATATTCTAGGGTAGATTCAGCACATAAGTATGAGAGAAAGTTACAGTTTGATAGTTACATGAGGTGGCATTTAATTTGGTGCAGGCAGTGACACGCAATATGAACCAAACTTATGTTGAGTAAACGTATCGCGACGGATGCTCTTTTAAAGTGTCTGTAAAATCCATAATTTACTCTGTATAGATTTGAGTAAACTTTTTTAAGTTCGATTTGCAATTAAATGTTTTATTCTTGTAACCAATTTCTTGAATACATTAAACTTTAAGAGTATGAGTGTTAACACAAAATCATCTATAACTGGATTTTACTGTCAAAGTTGTAAGAGCTATAAAACTCTTTACTAGCATGACCTATAACATGTACTCTGTTATCTCAGTATAAAAATCCCGGGTTTACAAGCTGGTAATCGAATAAAACCAGTAATAATGTAGCATAATTTTCTTGTTTCCCGTTATCTTAGTCTCAATACAAATAACACATATTTATTCTTTCTTTAAATTATAAACTTAATACTATTACTAACATAGATCTAGTTTTCAGAAAGGTAAAAATATTATTAGAAACTGTTAGTGGAGTTTGGACTTTCAATAGGGTCAAACTTTATGGTACCTGTCATTTTTGATTAATAGTGTGAACCCTGTAAGGTGTCTGAAGTACATTTTCTGCACAACTTGTTTACGACATATTCAAACAACCCGCCTTATAATAAATAACTTTCTCAAGTAGACATGTTTTTTTGAATAGAACGTCTGATGTATTGTAATATTCAGGTAAACACCAGCCAAAGACTAAACCTTCTTGACCCTTTTTGTCTCTTATCTTTAACCGCCTTGAAGAACCTACTCGCACAACCTAAAAGGGGAAAAATATACTGCGATAATAATTTGATTATTTTGTGAAAGATATAATGTTTTGAACGTTCACCATAGTTATTATGTTTTAGTTACTTTTAGTAAGTAATGTTTACTTTTTAGAAAATGACTCCTAATAAATTATTTTACAATTGGATATTATGTAGGCCTACACCAAAAAGAACTGATTGTTGTAGATTAAAAAACAAAGTGTTATCTAGTTTGTATCTTTAGCTTTATTTTATGATGTGGATAATTACTTGTTTAAATTTATCGCTTGCTCTTGGGACGTCGTCAAAGATAGCGCTTGCATGCCGCTCCAGTGGTCCGACGCTGGTTTTATAACAGCTTCGCATGGATGTACAATGGATGTTGCAATATTATTTTAGTAAATGTGTCTATCACATATAAAAAATTCAGCTTTCCCCTAATTAGTTGCGACAAATGGAGATTTTCGGCCTTTATTGACTGGGCTATTATCTGTGTTTTCTTCAGAAACGAATTTCCCAATGCAGTAATAGCAATATGGACTAAAAACGAAAGTAGGCCTTTTAAAATAAAACGAATGATTGTTGATTAAATGACTTCAATCGTTACAATATTATTAATAACTTACATGTATACCAAACGTGTTGCTATCTCAGTTTCTAAATCTAGTTTGTTCCGATAATAATGCCTATTCTTAAATATAAATGTACGTTTAAAAAACGTACGTGCATGTTAAGATTTTTAAATGTATACATGCATTCTACCTGCATGACTGTCTATGCTTTAATTTGAAAATCAATTGTATTACCTTTTTCTTGTAAAGCAAACAACATGCTCTTTATTCGAATTTTCCTTTGAAATAATACCACATGGTGAGACTAGGGTATTACGCCTACATTATTTAGCTAATGTCTGAGTAAAATAAATTAGGAAGACCAAAACTCTTTTAATTTAATTTAATGTCTATACCCATCATTCAGTATACAACTTAAATAAACTCACTAAAATCAATATAGTAAGTCATGCATCATAGTAAAGCTTGACAGTAAGAGAAATATGTTATGCAGAGATGCAAAACCTATTCGAAATTATTTATGCAGAACCGAATATAATTTATGATCGATACAAGTCTCATTTGTCTCTCGAAACTAAAGTGAAAATAACTGTGTGGTTCTGTATTATCGGCCAAAATATAACAGTATATATATTGCTGTAAAAATGTATGTTCATGATTGAGCAGAAAGTGAATGTCTTGTAAACTGTGCACTAACATGATGGTTCAAGTGACTCTTTATTTATTATACAGGTTTATATAAAAATGCTATTGACTATAATATGTCTCTTGGTCCATTTATAAGCATTCGTACACATAATATATTCGATAAAAAATACATTAAAGACGAAATTTTGGAACGCTTCCTTCGACTGGTCATTGTGTAATGCTAATCAAGTATATTTTTAATAAAATGTTTTAATACGTTTTATAATTATGTTTTTATCCTATTTAGTACGTATAACGTATAGAACGTTTAGACCTCTTCAGGTTAAAACAAAATTTTAATTATATCTGTGTATGTGACAGCATAAAATAAGTTAGAAAATAAAAATTTAACATCAAATCAGAACATAATTTACCTAAATGAATTATCAAAGAGAAAGCCGATACTATTTTTGTATTATTGTTATTATTATTGTTTCCTACTGATTGGAGAATAATTTATAGAAAGGATTAAATGTATACATTTCATTGAGGATAAAATTCATACCTCCATTTTTCCTGGTTTAAAGAAAATACTAAACAAGTTATAACCTTTATAGTGTAGCAATTTATTTCATCGGAGTTTATCCAGATTTCCGTTAAAACAAAAATATCAGGTTGTATTGAAAAATTAGCTAATTCAGTAACAAAGAAATCGAAGTTTGCTCTCATACTTCTTATGTTTTGATTAAATAAAACCAATATTTTCTTGATTGAAGAAAAATAAAACCTTTTTAAGAGCTTAGTACAAAATTAAAATAAACAAACAATAAAAAAAGAGTTTGTGCAAAAAACAAAAAAGGCCTTTATAGATGAACGAAAAAGGTTTTGAAAATTTTTGAAAAACAACCCCCATTTTGGCAAAAAAAACCCAAAAAATCAATTACTATTTAAAAAAAAATAAAAAACCAGCTCTAAAGATTTTGATCAAATTTGGCTTATTTGTAGCCCTTAATGTACCCAACCATGCAAAAAAACAGCATCTTTCTTAAAATTATAATTCAGCTAATAATAATAATATTTAATAGTTACTCTCCTACTTTAATGTATCCCCTCTCCTACGTTAATACAATTAGTAGTCACAGTGAATCTGTTTAATAATTTAAATATGTTTGTGAGAAAGTATGTGCCAGTTTCTGGTTTATTAAATATATGATGCATAAAATAACAGTAGGCCTAAATATAATAAACCCCAAATACAAAACAAATGTTTCACTTATTCCCCTGGATCCTGGTAAAATTAAGTTATTAAAAGTTATCTATCTTATTATTTTGTCTCCGATATGAATACATCTTTAACGTCTTTGGGGCGATAAAGCAACGTTATGTGATCTAAAATAAATTTCTTTAAATTTGGTCCAGTTTTTTTTTAGAAATGTCTATTTTGATCTATTCATGTGAATTATGAGTAAACTACACTAAATACCACAATCAGATGAGATTGCAATTCATTGAGATACTGTTAAGTTAATAACAATATTGTTATATTGACTGAATTCGATAGAAAAAGGATAAGTTAGTTTTTAAATATTGATCCATGAAACAAGTTATTTTTTAAATTTTATAACTAAAAAAGTTTTAAATTTATATAAACAGCCTATTTTATATTTGCTACATTGTCCTGACTTATTATTTCCTACTTCGTTTATAACTTCGTAGATTTGAGCTAGTTGTTCTCTGTTTATCCCTGCATTGGTACTTACAATTTTAAAACTCTGGAGAATTAAAATTTTAATTTGATGAACAGTGCATAGTACGAAAATCGTCCAAGAATAGACACAATATGTTTTTGACAAAAATACTTTTACTTTGTCGGCATATTTCGGCAATGCAATAAATATTTCAGGTGTGGTTCAGTCGTTTGTCAAAATGTCTGGCCTTGATTTTGACACTAAAGTTATAAAACGGATTTCGTTAACAATTACCTCCCAATCCTTTTTACCTGCTCAAAGTGCAAGTCAAACGTGGGAATATTTTTATTTTTGGTAAACACTTTAAGTTTCTTGACAAAAATACTTCCACTTTGTCGGAATAGCTAGCCAATGCAATAAATATTCCAACAGGAAATAAGTTGTCAGTCAAAATATTTATGGCCTTGTTTTGCAACTAAAGTCATAACTACGATTTCGTAAACTGTACCATCCCAACCCTCCCTAACTGCAATCTTTAAGAGTTTTCTACCTGCTAAAATAGCAAATAGCACCTAGTAATTTCGGGTAGGTTTAGAATTTTATAACATCTGTACGAGTAGGAAAGTATTTAAAATTCAAATATTGTGACAAACAATATCTATATATATAAAGCTGAAATACCATTGACTCACTCACTCATCACAGTATCTTGAAAACCATACCTCCTAGGAATGTGAAATTTGGTACACATATTTATTGATCATAGGCCCTAGAGCCGCACTAAGAAAGAATTTTGAAATATTTCGCGTTAAAGGGTTGAAGCAACCTGTAAAACCATAAATATTTTTTGTTTTATATCTCAAAAACCATATGGCCTAGGAACGCGGAATTTGTTACACATATTGCTCCTAGGCTTTAGATTTGCATTAAGAAAGAATTTTGAAATGTTTCGAGTTTAAGGGTTGAAACAACCACTAAAACCATAAATATTGTTTGTTTTATATCTCAAAAACCATACGGCCTAGGAACGCGGAAGTTGGTACTCATATGCCCACAGGTACTAGAGGCGCACTAAGTAAGGATTTTAAAATATATGGCCTCAAAGGGTTGAAACAACGCCTAAAACTATACATTTTATTTATTTACTTTCTTTAAAGCTAGAAAGCTGAAATTTTGTACATTTATTTCTTAAAATCGCATATAAAAAGTAAACCAGTTTTACTTTTTGTCACGTTCTGCTAAGGGGTGGAAATGTAGTAAAAATCCCTAAAACAATTAATATTAATTTTTATACTTTCCTGAAAGTTAGAGAGATGAAATTTGGTACATTAATTTCTTACAAGATGCATATAAAATAAAAAAGTTTTACACTTTGTAACGTTATGCTAAATAATTGAAAAGTAGTAACAACCCCTATACATATTAATTGAATAACGTTGAGGAACGTGAAATTTGGTACACATTTGCTCATAGGTACTAGAGACGCAATAAGAATAATTTTTAAATATTTGGCGTTTAAGAGTTGAAATAACCCCTAAAAAAATTTTGTTGTTTGCTATACTTTCCTTAAAGCGAGAAAGCTGAAATTTTGTACATTTATTTCTTGAAAAACACTAAAAAGTAGGCCTAAGCCAGTTTCCCATTTTGTTACGTGCTGCTAATTGGTGAAAATGTGATAACAACTCCTAAAAACTATAAATATTAATTGGTTTTCTTTCCTTAAAGCTAGAGATTTAAAAATTTTTATTTATTAATTGAAAGGAAATATTTAAATGCGTAAAGCTGATCAAATCTATCCCGATCTATGCATGCGCATATTAAAGTCGTATCTGTTCGATCTGCAACATCCAGCTAAGACTGTGATTTACCAGTCTGTAGATTTAGCGGTTGAAAAAGAAGACGCTCTTCACTCTGAATTCTTTATTTTTAATTGATTTAAATTATTCAGCAAACATACGTTGACGAAGACGACTGAAGGGCAGCCAATGAACAAAACATACCAAATTAATTGAAAATGCATGTAATAATTCACTTTCGTGATATAAAAGATGAAAGAAAATGAGGGAGAAATATTACAATTATGTAACATAGTGGACAGGTTGATTTGCTGTATACCCTACTTTTGTCACTTTGAGAAGGGGTAGTACAGAAACGACACATTTTTGTTAGTAAACAAAACGTGTAAAAATTAGTTGTTTTATTTATAAGTATATATAATTTATAATTATAACTTTATATTTAATTTATATAGGGTATAAATATATACTCTAAATATATTTTTATAAAGTTTTAACTTTTAATAGTAAAACATGGCATGTAATACATACGTAGTAAAAATACATTTAATAATAATTGTTATTTGAAAATATTCAAGGTATAAGTTTACTAGAATCTTTCAAAAATCCAAACATCAAGTCCAAATTAACTCAAAAACGTTTGGGCTTGTAAAAAAACGCTAAAACTAAAAAAGGCTTATAATTGCATACAGAATCTAAAAACGTAATAGCCCAGTCGGTATAGGTTAAAACTACCAGTAATTTGCAGTACGGCTGATTTTTTTTTTATAAGTACCTTAAAGTATGTAGATTAACATAAAAAAAGTTTACCAGTCTATCGATTTCCCAAAGTCGAAACAAAATCAATTATCATTTTTTTCGATTATCCTTAATATTTCGAGCTGGGATGAAGATAGAGAGAAAAATATATATTTTAAACATTTATGCTGAGTCTCAGCTTGTTATCTTGAAAATTACAATTTGATTAAATAAATATATAATATATATTTAAAGAATCTTGAGACATATCGATTTAAGCTTTTAACAATTCAGACATTATGACCATCTGCTGTAATACTTAAACGAAAAAACTACATGAACCAATTTAAGTTTGTTTAATACTTTTAGGTAAGGGTTTGCGTCTATATTACGAGGAGTAGGTATAATAACTCACATTTAAAATAGCTGATAAATTCCAAAAATTCAACACGTAGCCTAGCCTTTTGCACTCTATTTATTTGACACTTGGCTGCTCCACCAGATCCAATTAAAATATTACTGTTTGCAGAATTATTTTTGTAAATTCGCTAAAAAATTCCTATAAATAGTAAACATAAGTTATTATATATCATTTTGTTCGGAATAAAACAGAGAATAAGGAAATAATTTTTGAAAGATTAAATAAAAAATGTTTCATTGAGTAGGCCTATTTTGAATATAATCGGTCAAAAAAATCAATCGATTATTTTGTTTTGTAATGAAATTAAAAATAAGAATAATAGAGTTTAGAGCTTTTAAAATACTTTATTACACTAAATGTGACCATAATAAATAATTTAAAAAATATTCTTGAGGTTTAACAACATGTTTTTATTGAGTAGGACTATTTTAAATATATTAGGTCAAAAAAATATGTTTTTTTTTTATGAATTTAAAAGTAGTAATAAAAATGATTAGAGCTTTAAAAATAGTTTTTACAGTAAATATGTCTGTTTAAGTATGTTAATTGTATTTATATTTATTCAAAAATTTATTTTAACAATACCATTTTTGCCAAATAATTTTACATAACCACGTTAACGTATAGTTTAAACCAATGCCATTTCTCAACACAAAATAAAGCAAAAGCAAGATATTTACATTAAAAAAATTTACACAAAACTGCAAAATAATAACGTACAGTAAAAATAAATCCCACTTGAAAAAGCGTAAACAAAAGTTACAAGACACAAGATAAAAGACGATGCTATTTGTATTTCTTGATCATGACTGGCAAATAGCTGCTCAACTTCAGAGAGATATAAAATATATTCAATACTTTTGTTTACTTCAATCCGGACAGCTTAAAAAACAACTTAGTCCTACAAACAAAAAACTATATTTTAAACTATCACTAACAGTTTTGGGCTATTAGTCTGAATTGTTGTTATTTTATAAGTATCATAAAAGTTTCAACTTCTGTTTGTTTACAAATATAGATGAATTTACGTACTGAAGATGAAAACTTGATTGAACTTTATAGGGAACAATAATAAGTTTAAAATTTGTTCTAATCATTTTGAAATTGTCCCCAGTCAATGTTGCTTGATCTATTCAAATATTAAACTTATAATAATTATTAACCGATTTGGTTCAAACTTTCCACATATGTTCTATTAACAATATAAAAAACATATTAAAATTTCATAAAGATTTGTTAATAATTTTGTGAGTTGTTAACGTTTATAGTAAAAATTCAAATAATCAATTGTTTCGTCTAGCAACGTCAAAATATAAATTTCGAATAAACTAATTAATTAATGGATTTGAATAAAACTTAACACACTTATTAATAGAGTATACGTACACATTCTGTGAAAAAATCATCAAGTTACTTTAAAATTTATTTTATAAAGAAATTTATACAAAAAATGTAGTAACAGTTGTTGATTTAGCTTCAATATTGAATCTTCTGTGTTATTTAATTTATTTTTTATTATAAAGTAATTAAATTTTATCGTATCTTGATGATTTTTTCACAGAATGTGTATATATACTCTATTAATACGTGTGTTAAATTTTAATCAAATTCGTTAATTAGTATATTAGAAATTTATATTTCGACGTTACGAGACGAAACAATCGATTATTTAAATTGTTACTATAAATATTTATAACTTGCGTAATTATTAACGAATCCTTATATAATTTTAATATGTTTTGTATATAGTTAATTAGAACATATATGTAAAGGTTTAACCAAATCGGTTAATAATTAAAAGTTTTCGATTAAAACTTTTATCAAAAGATCAAAAATTGAGTACATTATTATAGAAAAACGTTTATATCTTAAAAACTAATAATCGTAAGTTATTTTTAAAAACAAATATAGTTTCCTCATGAAATTTACTATAAGTTATTAGGTTATTATTAATATGTATTAATAATTGTACGTATACCATTCGATATAATGTAATTATTAATTTAATAAATATTATTTTATTAAATATTTTTACGAAAACCTATAATTTCTATCCGATTTGATTAAAATTTTCAACATATGTTCAATAGGTCAATACAAAGAACGTATACAAATTTGAAATTAATTAATTAATAAATGTCCTTGTTATTAATAACAATTTTAAATAGTTGAATAGATCAAGCAACATTGACTTTGGACAATTTCTAGTTAGTTGACCGCATGGGAACACAATGTTTTTAATTTTACTTTATCTTTTATTAACTATATTTTTAACACACATATAAAATATATATTAATATATTATATATGTTCCTATATATATTATGATTAAATATATATTTTACAAGTTTTATAATGTAATATTTAAAACAATATGAGTATCTCCTGTGGTCGAAATTCGACCAATTTTGACGTAAAGTAACAAAATTTAACTTGTTTTCGCCTTTTTTAATTTATTAAAAGTATTTAAATTCTCAATTCAATTATCACCTCCATGTATCTTAACAATATTACTTTCATTTATTATCAGGGATGACAGAAATAAAAAGCCTAAACAAAACTTTATAGTTTAATTTTATTTTTACAGCAACAAATCAGACCTAAAACACATCAAGAATAACCTAACCTAAATCATCTGTTGACAGTTGAGTAAAGCCAATAACTTATTTATTTGAAACTCAATTAGGTTATCAGCTGTTTAGAACCAATTATTTCTTATTGATTTAGTTGTAGCATACTGATTCAATTTTAAAACTCGGAATGTAACCAAAATAAAAGTGTAAATCAAATATTTAGCTCCACAGTGACTTAGAACTTGAAATTATCTTTTAAATAAAAAAAGAATCGTCAAAATCGGTTAAGTATTAACTTTAGGAAGTGAGTGAATAAAAAGTAGGATTTTTTTTAAATATATAGATTCATATTTTTAATTACCTGTTTCTAATAAAAATGTAATAACTTTAAAAATATTCAACCGATTTCAATAAAATTTATACCATGTATAAAAAACATATTTATAATAACGATATACAAAAAATTAACTATTAAATTAATATTTAATACCTTTACTAACTTTGCCTATAAAATTTAAATCGGTTATTTAAATTCTTTCCGAAAACGTTAATAACTTGCATAATTATTAACGAATCTTTATGAAATTTTAATATGTATTGTAAATAGTTATTTAAAATATATGTGGAAAGTTTGAATCAAATCGTTTAATAATTATACGTTTTCGAAAAATAAATGTAATAAATAAATATTTATTTAATCAACATTTACATTATATAGAATGGCATACGTACAATTAGTAATACATATTACTAAAACTTGATAATTTATAGTACATTTCATGAAGAATCTATATTTGTTTTTAAAATAACTTCCAATAATTAGTTCTTAAGATATAAACGTTGTTCTATAATAATGTACCCAATTTTCGATCCTTTTATATAAATTTTAGTGGAAAACCTATAATTATTAACCGATTTGATTCAAACTTTCTACATATATATTCCATATACCTAACCATATTAATAACACACACAAATTTCAAATATATTCATTAATAAATTTTTTTACTATTGGTAAAAAAAGGTTTGATCAAAATCCATAAAGCCGTATAGTAGGTATACATTATTTGTAAAAAATAAAATTTACGAAATCGATTTGGAAGACATTTTTTAGGTCAAGCACTTTGAAATAAACATTTTTTGTCTCTTGAAATTTTGTCTAAAAACTTATTTTTTGTCTTCTTAAATTTTGTCTTCTTTTTCGAGATTTATGTCGATTTATTTCAAGACGTTTAGGGCCGCCATTTTGTTTTGGGTGGTTCGATTTTTATTTTCTTTATGTCATTTTCCTAGTCTTAAATATGCCTTTAAAATGAGGTATCACATGACCATACTTCCCATTTAAAAATTTTCAGTTGCGCCCAAAATCCTCCATTTTTAGGGGACACTCAAAATTTCCGATTGCTTCAAAAGATACTTTGGGTTAAAGTTAGTATCGTTCCCCAAAGGATATTTGTTTCTTTTAACAAACACAAAAGTTAAAGGGGGAAGTGACTTTATAACCACCCTGTATAGTATAGATTAGATTAATTTTCTAATTCATCACCTCACAAGATCCCGTTTATTTCAATCATAGACAAAGTAATAATTTATTATTTTACTGATACAAATTCACAAAACTGAAATATACAAATAATTCAACTCCAAAGTTATATTTTTTTAGAGCCTCAATAGTAAACGTAAAATATCGGCACACTTTCATCTTAAAGAAAGTTCAGTTTTTATGTTGCCAATATGTCTGACAAAAGTATTATTTTGATAATGGCTTAAAATTATTATTTATGTTTCAGTTCTCTTATGGTATGGTAGTAATCCAGTCACATTGAATGATGAAAATTCACGAAAGCTAACCATAATCACAGCTACTGTTTCTATAAATTAATTAATATTAATCTGTAACGTAATAAACAAAATGTACTTTCATATACTATAGTAAAATAAAGAAAATTTATTTTAATTGGAGTATTATTGTGTTCATTAGAAAACGGAAGTAGTCCGATACAATACTCTGTAATATATTGTGCGTAAGATTCCCTTTCAAAGTGAATAGCTGAGCCAGGCTAGAAGTGGTGAAAGATTCTGAGAAATATGACCGAGGACAATGAGTAAATGAAAAAGGTCGGCAGCACAAGTTGGCAACAGCGCAAGAGAAGTACCTGCGGGCGTAACACACGTTAGAGGTTTAATACAGCATTTGTAGCATCATACACTAATTATTTCATATATCACCAATTGTGGCACATGTTGTCACAATTTTCTTTTGGCTGTGTTAGGCGAAAATTTGGAGTGTTTGAAAAAACGGTCTAAAGGGTCATTATTCTTAGGTTTCAGACTATACTGTGGTGTACGTAACTTCAATGATGCCACAATCGACCAAGTTCCACAATTGGGTGAATACCAGTACGTGGGTGTGTGTATGTGTGTGTGTGTGAACTCATTCTAACGGCCGCAGTTTATGCCCGAATTGGTTCGAATTTGGTACACACGTTGGTTTTGTAAGTCGCTCGGACGAGTTCGTTAGCTAAAAAATTCAACAACTGAAAGTAGGTTTTTTTAATAGAATTAAAACATTTTTAGATTTTTCGTACAATAATGAGATTTTTTCGGAGTTTAAATAAAACAATTCATATAGGAGATTATTCTGCGCGTTTTGTTTTCCACGCGACCTTATTGCCCGAATGGTTTCCCCAAAATCGATCAAAACTGAAAATGCCGTAAAAGTATCCGGTTAAAATCCAGGCCGACGCACGGCCGGGATGCAAACTCGCGAAGCTAAGCGGTCCATAATGCGAGCCCGAAAGGTCGAAGCACGTGAGCCGAGGTTGGAGGCTGAGGTGCAAACAAATATTCTACCAGGTGGTCAGCTATTCAGCACCTTCCTGAGTAGACCAATTCCCCGGGTGAGTTGGTGGAAACCCTAAAACATACAAACTTAATTTTGGAAATTTGCTCAACTCACGACAACGGTTCAGCTGCGTGGTCGTAGTATTTTGATATCGATGGTCACACTCATCTACATAACTACAGATATCGGCGTGAAACCTGGCACTTGGCCTCGCCCTGGCGTTATGGGCCGGGGGTGGGGGGAAAGGGCGTAAGTGGAGAAAAAAACATTTTCCCACTCCGCTTTCTAATGTGACTCATCCTTCAAACAAACTAGTGGATGTTTACCTCACCCTTAACACATTCACTGCTACGCAAATTTCGTATATATGCTAGGAGCTGACCTTTTACTTTTATATTTATAGCCTAAATGAGTAGAAATTATTTTACTTTTTATTTTTGAACCCTTCTACGTAATAATCACTAATATTTTAAAATACTCCCAACACGAGGGTTGGCGTACGAAGCACTAAATGCACTATGTATTGAAAACACTCATAATACAAGGGTTGGCGTGCGAAGCACGCAATGCATTGTGTATTGAAAATACTCCCAATAACGAGGGTTGGCGTGCGCAGCACGCAGTGCATTGTGTATTGAAAATACTCCCAATACGGGGGTTGGCGTGCAATGCACTGTGCGTCGGCCGCTTCTCATAGTGTTCAGTGCCAAGCTCACATGTGCGTCCTTAGCAGTGAACGTGTTAAACAGAGATGTACCGGGTACTGATGTTTTTTAGTCAGGTTAGTAGCGGTTCGCTGAAGTGCCAGCATTCGCGCCGGTATCTGTACCGATATCACAATGTGGAGCCGTTGCAGGAACAATCACGCGATGGTAACTATTTAAGCACTTTAAATTTGATAATGGAGGCTTAGGATTCCAAAACCGATGTTCATTTCAAACTGCAGGTGTAGAAAGACATGGGACGCAAAGTAGAAATTCAATCAATAAAACAGTTCTTAAGTCATCACCCAAAACTCAACTGAAATAATACTTTTATTCGTTTAACGACAACGCTGATGGCACACAAATAAAGGCAACATCTTTGACTGCGGACAACGTTATTAACCGTATGCATATTTACTGACGGAGTGAACAAGTTTTTAACTTTGCGCCGCTAAATACGAATTTATCTTCGGAGGCGTTGATCCCTGGGATTAATAATCGTAAAGGATAGACACGAGAAGGGGAACCCCAAATTAGAAAAGACCAGAGCTCTATGGTAACTTCTTTATTTTTTCATACTTCTATTCCGTCCATATAGGCGCTGGAATACCATTTATATTAATGTATTTTATCAATGGCTCCCAGGTCTATCATTTCCGGCCGTTGTTCTCTGTCGCACTCGTTTCGCTCCCCTTGCTTTTTACGCTTTCCGTCTCTCTCTCGCTCGCTGATTTCATATGCAAAGAGCAGTTTACTCGCTAATTGCTAATAATAGCGAAGGAGAAGTTCACGCTTTCCCTCGATTCGGGACCGCCATTTTGTCTATAAACTCCATTTTGTGTATTTGTTTTCTCCAGTTTCTGGAGATGCTCTGGTTGCGAGCAAATACGATACAAGTAAAGTAGATGTGCAAGGCACTTAGTTAAGCTCCCCCCCCCTGCCATCCCGGTTACAAATTCTACCTTCCTGAAACCACTAAATACTAAGGGATAATCGTAAAGTAGAAACAAATGCTGCACTTAGTAAACGAACACTTGTCTCGTTCTATAGATTGGTTGCACAAGAAAACAAACCAAATACCAAACAGATTATTGTGAACCAGTTATTTCATTATTAAAAAGCCTTCTATGACGTCTCTTTTTAATATTATATTATACTGTTAACACTAAATAGGATAAAACTTAAACAGAGAATCTCACAACTAATACGTTTATACATTCTAGTTAAACGCGTTTCAGCGACAATGTCGCCATCTTTAGCAATGCATTAGTTACAATAATAAAACTATAACTAGTTTCTACCCATTTATAGTTTGATTATTGTAGCTCGAGCAACACTGAAGACGGCGACTTTTTCGTTGAAACACTTTTTAGTAAATATATGTATTAGTTGTGAGATTCTGTGTTCAAGTTTATTTCAATCAAGTAGGCTATATCTCCTCACAAGTGAAGCTCGGTGTGTATTTATATTAAATTTAAGATGTCAAGAGTTTTACGTAATGCTTAAGAAGACCTGGCCTACTCGTTAATACTTTCAAAATAAATAGGTCCCACAATCCAATATGAAACACAAAGAATGTATACACTTCTTGAAACAACGCTCATTGCTTTTTAATGCCTCCCCCCATTCCAGTAAAATATTGATAGCAAATATATAAGTATGCCTCATGCAGTGAGCTCCGAACTACAGGGATACAACTTTAATTTTGTTCAATTTAAAACCGCTTACAGAAACCTAATTAGTACTTATTGGACACAAACATAAAGGATAACGGATTAACATAAAGGATTAACGGATGAATCCAAAAGGCGGAGATAAACGACGTGAAGTTCTGCCACGTGGAAGGCATACATAAGACGAGTCCATCAAAAATGTATCTTCTCACAAGTCAAGGTTAATACTTACTACAATATAAATACATATTTGAAATTCTCTACCCAGAAAAGACCGGACATTTTGTGCTCAATCACTCGATGCCGATAGAAATTTTTTTGGAGCTGATAAAGCTTACCTACGAGAGTAATTTTTAAAAGTGTTACGTCAAATCTTTAAATTAACAGAAACCGCCAACCAACGCGAACCTAATTGCATCCGAGATAACCGTATCATGTTATGTCGCCAACAGTAAGAAAACTAAGTCCTCTACCTTCCTTTAGAGTAATTGCTTAATATGGTGAGCAGCTCAAATGTTTGACTTGAAACGCTTTATATTTTTACTTTTTCAGTTAATCATCC
>JAGFPH010000024.1:75907-114462 GCA_018207615.1 Philaenus spumarius
TATTTATAATTGAAAAAACCTCGTTTTTTCTATAATACACATACCCATTCCTTTATAAATATATAGTAATGACGTGTTAATTCGTTAGTATTAATATAATTCTGGTGACATTTTCGCTACATTTTCTTTTAATATTTGACGAGGTATTGTGGAATAAATATTTATAATTTAAAAAATCTCGTTTATTCTATAATACACATACCCACTCCTTTATAAATATATAGTAATGACGTGTTAATTCGTTAGTATTAATATAATTCTGGTGACATTTTCGCGACGGTTTCTTTTAATATTTGACGTGGTTTTGTAGAATCAATATTTATAATTGAAAACCCGTCGTTTTTTCTATAATACACATACCCAATTCTTTATAAATATATAGTAATTACGTGTTAATACGTTAGTATTAACATAATTCTGGTAACATTTCCTTGACTGTTTCTTTTAATATTTGACGAGGTATTGTGGAATCAATGTTTATAATTGAAAATCCCTAGGTTTTTTCTATAATATACATACCCAATCCTTTATAAATATATAGTAATTACGTGTTAATACGTTAGTATTATTATAATTCTGGTAACTTTTCCGCGACGGTTTCTTTTAATATTTGACGAGGTATTGTTTAATCAATTATTTAGAATTGAAAACCCCTAGTATTTTCTATAATACACATAGGCTACCCACTTCTTTATTTAAATATTAATGACGTGTTAATATGTCAGTATTAATATCGTTCTGTTGAAATTTTCCGACGGTTTCTTTTAATATTTGTCGAGGTATTGTTTAATCAATTATTTAGAATTGAAAACCCCTAGTTTTTTCTATAATACACATAGGCTACCCACTTCTTTATTTAATTATTAATGACGTGTTAATATGTCAGTATTAATATCGTTCTGTTGAAATTTTGCGACGGTTTCTTTTATTATTTGACGAGGTATTTTTTAATCAATTATTTAGAATTGAAAACCCTTAGTTTTTTCTATAATACACATATACTACCCACTTCTTTATTTAAATAATAATTACGTGTTAATACGTTTCTATTAAAATAATTCTTGTGACATTTTCGCGACGGTTTCTTTTAATATTTGACGAGGTATTGTTTAATCAACATTTAGAATTGAATACCCCTCGTTTTTTTTTCTGTAATAAACATATTCACTTCTTTATTTAAATAATAGTGACTTGTCAATACTTTAGTATTAATATTATTCTGGTGATATTTTCGCGAATGTTTATTTAATATTTGATGAGGTATTGTGGAATCAATATTTAGAATTGAAAACCCCTCGTTTTTTCTATAACACACGCCGTTCTATATTTATTACTTAGGGGAAGTACGCAGTGTGTTACGAATCGAAAATGAATTATGAAATTGTCGGTAAAGTCGCATTGCCGTCTTCCTACCGCTTAAGAAATGTAAAGTTACAGCCTCCAGCCAGCGTTGAAGCGTTGATAGAGGAAAACATAAATCACCCCATGTAATGATCGTTTTCCATGTGGCTCTTGTTGTCATTTTTCAGGAGTCATTACCATATACCATATTATTATACAAAGACATCAGCCGCTTGTCAACTGAATGTCTTGAACTGCGGATATAGTCTCGGCATTTCCTCCGCACTTCGCACTCTTCACTCCGCACTCCGCATCCATTACACATATATTTTAACGATCGGAACTTCCTTTTTTTCACAGCTCGATGTGAGATGTAAAAATTCGTAGATATAATAAAAGCAAACATATTCGTTTTATAGGGCGCTAAACAGGAATTCAAGGAAAATCCGTAAAACAGGCTGCATTGTTGAATGCGTCATTGTTTGAATAATAAGGATAAGAGAGTTTAGGATATATTATGTATACGCCTTTACAACCGTCACGTCACTAGGAGGCTGTGGCTACTTGAGATTTGAAAGAAATCTGAATACGTGATGTGAAGGAAGTTGGTATGATAAATGATATTCAATATTCCGACGTCCGCACTTAGGGTTGAGATGTGTCAAGACAAACTTTTTGTTAAACTTTCCACATATTTTAAAACGTGTCAGTTAGTATTAACACTTGTACAATTACACAATTTAGAGGGAAAAAATAACACATTTATCGCAGCGAATTAAAACGTAAATAAAACCGAGAAGTGCCAGTTTAACTAGCCAAGGGCTTCGCAAGCTGACCACCTGACGTTCCGTTTATACGAATAAAAGATAAACACACATTAAAAAAATATAATCAACAATACAAAGATTACAAACTTCAAACTAACCATAGATTGAGATAATAAGAAAGGATTTTGCGAAATATCGTATTGAGTTTAATGATTGAAAATGGTCAAAATATAGACCATAACAGACTCCAAGTCCTATAACAGATAAAACAGCTGATTTGAATATAAAGCTTAGCAACACAATTCTAGACTTGGCCTATACTGGACAAACACACGTTTGTTGAATGCATTTACATTCATTACCATAGCAACCAACTCATAAAATTTAGAATCAGCTAATTGTTTTACACAATATGTTTTAGGTTAGTTTAACAAAATACAAACAAGCACAAAACACAAAAATAAACGAAAGAGACTTATTGTGTTATAGTTCAAATATCTGTTGTTACATACTACAAATAAAACAGCTGATTTGGATCATAAACTTAACACAATTTTACGTTATACCTATACTGAAGCAACACATTTTTCTTGAAAGCGTTTAGATTTATTACCATAGCAACCAAATTGGCTGATTTGAATTATTCTTCAGAACCAACTGTTTTTTTGTTTTTTGTTAGGTAATAGCAAACACAAACAAAGAAAAACGCTTACTAAATCATAACTCAAACACCTATTACTATTAACATTATACCCAACTTCATTTTTTTGCTAGGCCTATTTCACCCGTTTTCCTTATGGTACTACTAGAGAAGATCCCTGCGTACTCCCCACGCCAACCCCGTCGGAACCTTCTATACACATATGTTATGTTTTTTTTTATAATAAAGGTGTAGGGTTAATAATAACCTCAAAGCTACGTTTTTGAATAATGTTAAATGTCAAAATTAAATTATTTCCTATATTTTATAACATCAGTTATAGTAAAGATTTTTTAAACCAGCTAGGCTCAGGTCTAGACCTAAACAAAAGCCTAATATAAAAGTTAGAACATACAAATAATTGATTCAAAATTTGAAATCAGCTGTTAACTATTATAGCACATAGCTGATTACTGTACCAACACTGAACATATTTAATTTTTATTTGTATAGATTTTACCGTATTTTGGTCATATTTTAGAACCAGGAAATTTACACTCTTCTGTATAAAAAATTTCTGTCCTAAACAATCGTCATTCCCGTGAATTTATCATGGTATACAATAATATGTTTGCATTTACTTCGAAATGGGGTTTGGTGAGCGAAGCGATCAGGGGGCGGATCCCTCCAGTTCAATATAATTTAAAAAAACGTAACTACAACAAAACTAGCAAAAGTAGTAAGACATGAGAATTTGTTGGAAACAAAATAAATAACAACATTTAATAAAAATAATCATAAATTTTAACGGCATAATATTCGTGTAGCAATATACTGCTAATAGGCCTACACATAAAGCAAGCAAACTGAATGCACAGATAAACGCACCGGTGGTTAAGGTACTTAGGAAGTAAAATAATGAATTTATTGTTTCAGGGGTTGGTATCTCCGTTTGCATCCCTTAAACACAAACGATCGAAATGCGAGTGCTATAATATTTTAAGCATATAAGAAACAATTGTACACAATTTCAGTTCTCTATTCTCATGGGAATTAAAGGTTTAGGGTAGTTATGCCATTTTATCCCGTTATTAATCGAAATTATTTTTACAGAATAAGCTCCCTGTTGTGAAATTAGCTATTAGCCAAATTTGGTCCCGATCCGGTCAAACGGTCTCCACATAAAAATTTGACCATACATACCCACATAGACTTTTCTTCTTTATGTATAAGAAGTGCGTGCAGGTTTATGTGCTTTAACTGTGTAGTGACTTTATCTGTTCCGGACAGACGGACCAGCGAGAGATCCTAGTAGGGTGGTGCTTTTCCTTTTAGTGTACAGGCCGTCAGGTGAGTGATGAAACTTTCGATGCGCGTAGGAGGGGAGGTAGAAGAAGGGAGACATAAACCAACTAAGTTTGTTGTTCTTATAGCAGCTGTCCCGCGCATGCGAAAACTGTCTCTTTGCCACTGCGCACCCCCGAGACAGTTTCATCACTCGCCTCACTTCCTGTACACAACCCTACGAATTCTATGAAAATGTATTTTCATTAATAAATCTAATTTTTCCAATACAAAATCAATATTGCGACCACGCAGCTGAAATGCTGACGCGAGTTGGGCGAATTTCCAAAATTAAGTTTATAAGTTTTAGGGTTTCAACCACAGAATATTGAATAGAATAGAAGCGGCATAGGGTAAGAGGATGTGAGTCGACTCCCGTTCTCTAACCCCCACTCCTTTGCCTCAATAGCAAACCCTTCCGCAGTACATCAGAACTCTCCACGTGTGTTTATGTTACTCCTTGTTTAATCTTTGAATATTGCAGTTTCTTTTTTTGTGTTTTGTTATCGCCCTACGATAACTTTTCATCAGTAAGTATCTATACTAATATTATAAAGAGGTAAAATTGGTTTGTTTGTTTGTTTGTTTGTATGTAGGGGGTAATCTATGAAACTACGGAACCGATTGAAAAAATAGTTTTACTAATAAAAAGCAACACTTATCTCTGAGTGAACTTAGGCTAGATAGAATTCATTTTGATAAAAGCCTTTTTTATTTATATATTTGTAAATTTAGTCGGAAAAGAATGTTAGGTTAGGCCTAGACTGATGAATAATCACATGTATTTACATTTATTACCACAGCAACCAATTGAATAAAATGACAGATAAAACATCTGATTCAAACTGTGAAGCAATTATTTAAATTTCTAACTTTTGGGTTAGGTTTTTATTAAAGTGTAGACCTGAACCCTGCTGGTTCTTTTAACCTTTATTATAACTGCTGTTATAAAATATACGAAATAATTTGATTTGAACATCATTATTTACTATCTTAGCTTTGGGGTTATTATTAATATTATTATAAAGAGGTAAAATTCTTATGTTTATTTGTTTGTATGTAGGGGATAATCTATGGAACTACTGAACCGATTGAAAAATAGTTTCACTAATAAAAAGCTACACTATCCTTGAGAACATAGGCTAGAATTAATTTTGATTTAAGGGTTAAAACAATCCCTAAAACAATTAAAAAAAATTGTTATATTTTCCTTAAACAGTTAGTGAGCTGAAAATTTGTACATTTATATTTTACAATATACATAAAAAAGTATCATAGATTGACATTTTGTCGCGTGCTGCCAAGGGGTGAAAATATAGTAAACATGTTGATTGTTATAGTTTCCTTAACATTTAAATAAATGTAATAAATTAAGGAATTTAAAAATAAGAAATCACTATGTTACATCCTAAACAAATAAAAGAGCACCGTGGCGACAAAATCACACTGATTTGAATAAAAACCCCGAACCACAAAACAAGGACAAAAACAATAACTAAACAACTAAATTGTAAGTTATGTTTAATACGTTATCCTTATGTACATTTCGATGACATGGTTATCATCGTCAGAGGGTTTTAACATTACTAAAACATAACACTTTTTAGTAGTATATATATCGATGGGTTTGACTCACATCACTCCACCCCGCCCGGCCATTGGTGACGGTTCTACTGTATTACATGTTCTGTGGTTTCAACAGACTATTTGGGAAATTAGTCTACTCACTGCTTGCGTAAGAAAAGCTGCCTGTGTGTGTATGAAATGTATTAGTAGAATTTTATTGCACCTTAGCCTCCAACCTCGGCTCACGCGCTGAGGAAGCGAGTTTGCACCTCGTCCTTGAGCTCTCGTATTGTGAGAGTTTGCATACCGGCCTTCTGCCTCGGTTCAGAAGCTGCCCTAAGTGGATTTGAACCATATACATTTATGGCGTTTTACGTTTTTATCGATTTTGGAAGAACTAGACGAGCCATAAGGTCGTGTTAAAAACTAAATGTGCAAAATACTGTCATGTATTTATTTTTGTTCATACAAAGTTTTTCCGGTCGTTGGATTTTTTGGCTAATGAAAATCCGGATTTTTTGGCTCGTTCCAGCGACTTAGTACAACGTGTGTACCAAATTTGAACCAAATCGGAAGTAAAATACGGCCGTTAGATAGCGACCATGTATGTATACTAATCACCTTAAAATCTTACTTTTGTATCAGCAAATTAAATTTAATTATTACTATAAACATGATTTATAGGCTAGTATTATTATTTAATTATAATCATTATATTACATGTTTAATATTACTTTGTATTTGACCACGAACGTGAGCTTTCAAAAATTAACTTCTTGTAAAACAATAAAGAAAGATAAATGCTGAGATTTGATATATTTACTAAAACAAAGCTTATACAATGCAACAGCAAGAGGTTTTCCGATTCTATTTAATATTTATATACAGAGTGTTCATAAACTCCCTTTAACCCCCTTCATTATTTTTGTTACTGAAAATAAGTTAACAAAACTTTGTATATATCTTGTGTCGCAAACAGGACACATTTATTGCCATATCTGACTCTCTGTGATTGTTTGGGGCCTGGGGACACGAGTGGGTTAACAATTTCAAATTTAAAGGTAGGTCATGTAATACGAGATTGTAGAGCTTATTAAAAGAGAAACAAAAAGGCGTAAACTAGAACTTAAAATCTTGCTTCGTTTCAAAGTAATGGACAATCAAAGTTCTGTAAAATGATATTTTTATTATAACATTAAAACAGGTTATTAATTCGTTAGTATTAGGAATAAGTAGGTTTTCGAGGTTAAATGTAACACATTTAACAAAAATAAACTGTAAATACATGTAGTACGGTACAATAAATTTTGGTGAGTTTTTATGTGTACTTGAAAAACGTTTGAAAAATAATGTTCAAATAAATGGAACCGGAAATACAACCCTGGACCTTTTTTCCAGAACCTTGATTGTGCATTACTTTGAAACAAAGCAAAATACTAAGCTCTAGTTTGCGCCATTATGTTTCTCTTATAATAAGCTTTACAATGATGTATTACACGACCTACCTTTACATTTGAAATTGATAACCCCCCCCCCCCCCCCCAGCCTCCAAAAATCATAGAAGGTCTGATATGTCAAAAAATGTGCAATGTTATGCAACACAAGATATAATGAAGAAAGGGTTAAATAACAACGAAGAGTGACTTTATGAACACTAGTTATATAAATATTGCATAGAATCGGAAAACGTCTCGCTGATGCATTGTATACGGTTTGTTGTAAGTAAATATATCAAATCTGAGCATTTAGCAATTATTATTTATTTTTAAATAATTTAATTTTTGAAAGCTCACACAACGTGGGCAAATACAAACTAATATTAAAAATAATAATACTGGCTATATATCATATATAGCAATAATTAAATTAAATTTGCTGATACAAAAGTAAGCTGTTTAAGGGGAGTTGAAGCAATGCTCAACACTGTTGTAATGTTCTGGCATTTTATTTACACATTTGATAAATCTTTGTGTAATCCATTGACGTATACATATGCTGAATAAACTGACGTATATTGTCACACTTAACCTCAACAACCTACTTATTCCTAACCTATTAACTAATTAAAAACCGACTTTGATGTTAAAAATTTGAAGTAATAGACAAACGAAGTTCTGGGAAATGATATTGTTATCATAACATCAAAGCAGTTTATTAATTTGTTAATATTAGGAATTTTAGTAGTAACCTCCCCCGGTACCCCCTCCCCTTTGGTCAAACAAAGGTCATCCGGTCGTTGGATTTTTTGGCTAACGAAAATCCGGATTTTTGGCTAGTCCCAGCGACTTAGTACAACGTGTGTACCAAATTTGAACCAAATCGGACGTAAAATACGGCCGATAGATTGCGACCATGTATGTATATATATACATAATTTTTTTTGCCCCAAATATTGATATTAATGTGCTTAAAATCTTACTTTTGTATCAGCAAATTAAATTAAATTATTACTATATACATGATACATAGGCTAGTATTATTATTAAATTATAATCATTATATTACATTTTTAATATTACTTTGTATTTGACCACGAACGTGAGCTTTCAAAAATTAACTTCTTGTAAAACAATAAAGAAAGATAAATCCTGAGATTTGATATATTTACTAAAACAAAGCTTATACAATGCAACAGCAAGAGGTTTTCCGATTCTATTTAATATTTATATACAGAGTGTTCATAAACTCCCTTTAACCCCCTTCATTATTTTTGTTACTGAAAATAAGTTGATAAAACTTTGTATGTATCTTTTGTCGCTTAGCAGGACACATTTATTGCCATATGTAGCTCTAGTTTACGCCCTTTCGTTTCTCTTTTAATAAGCTTTACAATGATGTATTACACGACCTACCTTTACATTTGAAATTGTTAACCCCCTTCACCCCAGCCTCCAAAAATCATAGAAGGTCTGATATGTCAAAAAATGTGCAATATTATGCAACACAAGATATAAAGAAGAAAGGGTTAAATAACATGAACAAAAATAATGAAGAGTGACTTTATGAACACTAGTTATATAAATATTGCATACAATCGGAAAACGTCTCGCCGATGCATTGTATACGGTTTGTTGTAAGTAAATATATCGAATCTGAGCATTTAGCAATTATTATTTATTTTTAAATAATTTAATTTTTGAAAGCTCACACAACGTGGGCAAATACAAACTAATATTAAAAATAATAATACTGGCTATATTTATCATATATAGCAATAATTAAATTTAATTTCTGATACAAAAGTAAGCTGTTTAAGGGGAGTTGAAGCAATGCTCAACACTGTTGTAATGTTCTGGCATTTTATTTACACATTTGATAAATCTTTGTGTAATCCATTGACGGATACATATGCTGAATAAACTGACGTATATTGTTACACTTAACCTCAACAACCTACTTATTCCTAACCTATTAACTAATTAAAAACCGACTTTGATGTTAAAAATTTGAAGTAATAGACAAACGAAGTTCTGGGAAATGATATTGTTATCATAACATCAAAACAGTTTATTAATTTGTTAATATTATGAATTTTAGTAGTAACCCCCCCCCCCCCCCCTTCCCCCTAACCCCCCTAAATCATAGAGGGGCAGGTAACGTGGCTAAACAGTATAGGTTAGTTCCCCTGGTTTTTTTTTTAATTCTAATTATATAATGTGATAATGACGACGAAATATTATAATCATACTGTTATCGGCAACATACTGTGACTAAACAGTATAGGTTAGTACCTCTGGGTTTTTTTATTCCCTTACTTGGAATATCTTCTTTTCTTAACTCTGCTTTGATTAGTTTAGAAGGCCTAATACTAATTTCTTCAACTGCTTTTCGTTTTAAGTTATTATTTAGCTTTTGCCTATTCATACTTGGGCCGCAACTCGTACGTTGGTCGGGCCGCAACGACCTGAGAGATTAGTGTCCCGGCCATACTCACCTTTAGCCATATTTCCGTATATATATATATATTCAGTAAACAAAAATAATCAGGTTGGTTAAAGGGGCTTTAAATATGTTGTATAAAATATATATATACATTTCAAATACTATTTTTATTGACACCCCAAAACTTATTCTGGCGACCATGATCGATGCTCATTGACCACTCCCGACCTTATGTCTCGCTAAAATAACTTATCTTTCCTATGGAAGTTGGTTAAAAATATTTTCTTTAAATCGAGCCATTCCGAAAGACAATCCAATCATGAACACGAATACACTGTGTAAGGAAACAAACTTTCAAACGCCGAGCTCAAAGAGACTGAATAACAAAATATGAAACACAACGAAGGGATGACGGAATAATCCTCGCAATACTAATCTTCAACCCTTACAGTCGCCAAGTAATAAATAAAATGGAACGGAATCCAAATGGAGTTATGGTTAACAAAAGACCTTTCTGGTGAAATTGGTTCTCTAAAAAAACGAGGAAAGGGTATAATAGAAAAGGGGAGGGAAGAAGGATAAGGCTATTCATTAGCCAGGTAGATGATTTCACGAAGATAGGAGAAGAGAACGGGCCTTATTAAACAAAACAAAATACAGAAAATTCCAGTAAAGCAGATATATTTCGCCGTAGCCTATAGAGGTAATTTTTATGGTGATGATATTTTGTTTCGCCCTCGACAAATAGGAATACTTTTTACGCGCTGTTGTTTCGATGCTTACAAGTTTCGAGTTGAACGTCTCCCTTGAGATAACGGTTTAATCTCCTCCCGCGGATATTGTAATAGTAGGCCTACTTTACTTCTTTATATGGGGGCCAGCCGGTAATTTTATATAATTTACGCAGTTCTTATGGTGGGAAGAATCGTTTACTGACTTACCAGTTAACAAATTCAGAAATATACAGGGTGGATGAAAAGTCGGGACCCGGCGGTAATTTGATATAATTTACGCAGTTCTTATGGTGGGAAGAATCGTTTACTGACTTACCAGTTAACAAATTCAGAAATATACAGGGTGGATGAAAAGTCGAGACACGGCTGGATTTTTCTGCGTCTTACGAAGAAAAAAAAATGTTTTGCTTTCAATTTTAAAAGGCTGTCTATTTATGTATAACTTAATGGTTTTAAAACTGTGATAACATCAGCCATTTTTCCAATATGGTGGCCAAATTTAAAATGTTCAAAGGAACCTCCTTGTTTTCATGGGCGCCCATACCAGGAGGTAGACCCACACCGCTCCCCCCTCCAAAGCTCCCAGAGAAAGGAACATATATACCATGTGTCCCAAAAGTCCCCCCCCCCTATTATTTTTGTATTAATGGAAATAGACAGATTTGCTTTGGGGATTGTTAACATGAACAAAAATTGAGTTTTTCGGCGTATCGTAAATTTCAACCCCTCCCCCGAAAATGGGGTATTTTGGGGGTAAGTCGACAATTTTAAATGAGAACCCCTATTGAGCGACACCTCATTTTAAAGGCCTTGATAAAAGAATAAGATTGGCGCAAACTGGAGGTCTGTATGTTGACTCTATCCAACATAATGGCAAATAAAATTTATAACTTTTCCCCTTTTAAATAACATTTAAATGTAAAGATGATACATCTGTTATATTTTACAAGGATTTCATCCAGTAGGTCACTCAATCTAAGTTATAATTCATAGTAATTAGTATAAAAAAAGTAAAGCTAAGCCCTCTGGAATTTCCAGGTACTGGACTTTTTATTATTAGGAGTTGACAAACATGCACAGTAACAAAGCATTTGCAAGGTAGTATCAACCGAAAGTCCAGTACCTGGGAATTCCAGAGGGCTTAGCTTTACTTTTTTTATACTAATTACTATGTTTTATAACTTAGATTGAGTGACCTACTGGATGAAATCCTTGTAAAAAGTAACAGATGTATCATCTTTAAAATTTCAATGTTATTTAAATGGGGGGGGGGAATTATATATTTGATTGGCCATTATTTTGGATAGAGTTAACATACAGACCTCCGGTTTGCACCAATTTTCTTCTTTTATCAAGGCCTTTAAAATAAGGTCTCACTCAATAGGGGTTCTCATTTAAATTTTTTTACTTACCCCCAAAATGCCCCATTTTTGGAGGAGAGGTTGAAATTTACGATACGTCAAAAAAGTCAATTTTTGTTCATGTTAACAATCCAAAAAGCAAATCTGTCTATTTTCATTAATACAAAAATAATAAGGGGGTGGGACCTTTGGGACACATTGTAGTTTATAGCAATTTGTTTTAGAGTTCTAGCATGAGCTGCTAGGGCACTATTTGATGCGGCCTCAAGTCGCGGTGTAGCTTTGTGCTTTTATTGACGCTGTATTGAGCTAAACAGCAAAATTGGCTTCCCAAATTTAAAAAGTTTTCCGGAGGAGGTCAAAAACATCTCTGGACCCTCTTTTGCCGAAGGAGGGGAGGGTACTTCTTAATCCCTATACTCCCGGTCTAACCTCCGCAATAGAAAATATTATATGAGCTCCTTTGCCTGTTTTGTATTACGTTAACAGATTTTATACATTGTGAGAATTTTTTATTCTCTGCGTATTTTTCATAAACACAACCACTTTCGTGTGAAACGGACTTGAAATTTTGATTTTTATATTTTTAACAAGCTCTAGCTTTTTCGGGGTATGATATAAAACCATAACTGCCACTCAAAACGTACTTGAAATGACATCTTTTTTCAAGTCACACCGTACAAAGTATTACAAAAACTATCTTTAAATTGCCTTAATTTTCTGGGTTTTTTGCCGACGATTTAAAACAAGTAATATTTATTAACCAATTTAGTGCCACTAGCCGATGCGATCGGCCGAGCATGCATACGCTTAAGGGTCTGCTCCAGTAAACGAGAAAGCAACCGGAAATGGAAGCGCCTGTCACTATATCCCTATCTAAACAGTGCAATTTCTTGCGCTGACATTGCCTCATTTCAAACCATTTTATAAGTCTATCTTTTGTAACTGAGTGTTGAAAAAAAAACTGAATATTCTCTATAAAATTTTGGATCCTTCTTGCAAATTATTTTTCATTATTACTTTTGTATTGTGTTAGGAAAAAAATTCAGACTTTGTACTCACAAAATGTTAATTACATAACAAATTTTTAAAAATTGTAAATTGCAAAAGGGATGCGTATTGTGACTGTGCTTAAAATGAGACCTTGCAAACAATTTTATGATAAAAAGTAAACGAATTAAATGGTTTGAAATTTAACATTGCTCTTATGGGATAAAAATCCAAGATGGCCGCCACTACAGCAGACCCTTAAGGCTCGGCAGACCCAACATCCATCTTGAATTTCAACTGTCATCAGGGCAATATTAAACGGTTAATAAGATGACTGGAATAATAGTGATCAGAAAATTATTCTGAATGTGTCATTTTAAAGGTTAGGACAGTCCGAATGTTGATATCTTTTAGTTTCTAAAATTTGTTTTAAACCAAATTTGTTCTTTGGCTTAACTCAAAATCAAAGTTTGCGATTATTTTTTTTCTTATTCAATAAGGCAAATATAAAAAATGTAAAAAGATCACCACATTCAATGTTTATTTACCATTCAAATAAAAGAAATTTCAATAATTTTTGATAATTTATGACGAAAAAATCTACGTTATTCTGGAAGTATGTATGCGCCGAATTTGTGTTCCTACTCAATTATTGTTTACTAATTGATAACCTGCACTCTGGTGGCTATCACATCAACTTTGCTAGCGGAGGAATACTAGAAAAGTAATACATCCGTTAATGTTCAATGTGTGAGAGAAAGCTGTGTTTAATATAACACATACTACCATTCATTGTCACACATGCACATTTCAGTACGTTTTCGCCTTTATGAAGCTGCCCTATATTTTCTAGCGGAAGAATGAAAAACTAACAAACTCAATGCAAGTAATGTACAGGTCTACCACTTGGAGGGCTGCGGTCAATTCAGAAATATTTTTTCACTCCTACCGAGCCTTAAAGTGCCATGGCCTTTTATAATAGTGCAGAGAGTTTCTATGAAATCTAATAGATGGCGTTAACCTTCATTTATTTCTATCTTTTTCAGTAGAAAGAAATGCATTTACGCAAACCTCTCACCCGAGAAGCACTGTGGGGCCAACTCTCACTTGCATGCAAGTGAGAAGCACTACCCACTAAAACATCCTCCCCCTCCCTCAAGGACATGCACAGAAGATAGTTGTGAGAGGCAAGCACGCCGAAACCTCCACCGAAGCATCGTTCGCTGGAACAGAAATCACCGTTTTACTACGTTAACGAATGACTCCACCGCTGTCTGCTGTGCCGTGTATGGGTAAACTTTGTTACCGACTCTAACCATTCAGCTACCTTTCACACAACTAACCACTTAGTTCTATAAGCGATCTTTTAACTTTAAATCGTTATACGGATAAACTTATTTGAACGATAAAAATAATAGAAACACTATCGATTTAATGAACAGATGTTCTGGTCCAGCGCTGGGTCATTTCTAAGTGGAGTTGAAGTGTTTTACCGTTGTTTTTACGTTGTGCTTGAAAGAATATTTATCGCGTTTAATATCATTTTAGAGCAATAGACTCGTGTTTTTTATATCGTATTTTACTTTAGTACTGTTTTTTTTTTTTTTTAGTTTGTAACATTTATTGTTTGCTAGGCATAGCTAACCTACAAATTTTGTTTTGTACAGTTAACTATTACAGATTTCTAGATTGGTTATTTGTTTTATTTAAAACTAAGGGATTCGTCCCTGCTCGCTTCGCTCCCCTTTTGGTTGTTCGTGGCAACGCAAATGGAAACCTATTACAGTATTGTATAATCTGATATTTTCACTGGAATGATTGATTAGAACAGAAGCACTTCGATCTGGGTAGGGTGGTGGGGTGCAATAACCTACATCCTGACGCATGCGCAGTTGGGCCAGGTTTTTTGTGCGAATGACAGGATTTTTTTTATGTAAAAGAGTGATATAAACCTTAACTAAAATCGCTGTTGGTTGTTAAAAGAATTATAAATTTGCAAAGTAGGTTGCTATGGTCATAAATGAAAATAAATTCTAAGATATTTAATTTTTTTTTTAAATATATTACTTAAGAATATAAACAGTTGGGCCATTTTAAAATACAATACATACGTCTAACAATAAGTGTTTTTAAAATGATACTTAAATTAAATATTTATATACTTTAAGATGTATAAAGAAATTTATTTCATGTTGTAAAAATGCTAAACAGAAGAATGTTTATTAGCGTGTCATGTCCGTCCGCAAACAACCTATAGTCCGTCTACAGTTTAGTTGATAGCATGGGCAGGTATTGTCCATGCTACTGAAACGGAGATCTTACGCTAGTAGCCCGCATGAAAACACCACAACCTCATAAACTCATTTAAACCAGTTAGTAGGAATATGTAATGGGGTTTACTTAAAAATGAGGTACGTTATTGAAATGAAGAACTTGGATCTTGAATTAAACACTGAGATAAGGATAATCATAATTCAACGTGGTTGTGAATAGGAGCCGATGTAGTTAGGTCAGGTAGTAGCGCGGCAAGTCTCTATAAGGCCCGTGCTATCAACTAAACTGTAAACGGGCTATAGTTTTGTTCATAATTTTTACATTTTTCCAATTCTTAAATATAAAACCAAAATATTTAATGAATAAAAAGTGGCCTGGATTAGTCTGCGAAAAGTCCTCTGCATGTCAAAATTGTTTCACCCATTCTGGAGATTATTCCGAACAGACAGAAAAAAAATAAAAATGTATGTTTATGTTTTGGTAACTTGTGAATAACCATATGAGCTTAGAAAAAATGATGTATTCTGGAATCACCGACAGACACTTCAATTTTATTTATATGTGTGTATAGATTTCTTCGAATTTATTTAAAACAAGCTTTGATGATGGACGTTAACTTTACCCGTTACCTGTATCCGTTACCTGTACCCATTTGTACCCGTTACATGTAGTTGTTACCTGCACCCGTTACCTGTACCCATTACCTATACCCGTTACCTGTACCCGTTATCTGTACCCATTACCTGTATCCGTTAACGTAATGCACTTGATGAGAGTTTAACAGAAGTTTATATTTTTGAACAATTGTGTTTTTTGTAAAAAAGGTGTGAAACATCAACTTAGTTTTTTAGCATAGTTTTTTTAGTGATTTTATTCTAATTTACCTGTACCCGTTATCTGTACCCATTACCTGTATTCGTTAACGTAATGCACTTGATGAGAGTTAAACAGAAGTTTATATTTTTGAACAATTGTGTTTTTTTTTGTAAAAAAAGGTGTGAAACATCAACTTAGTTTTTTAGCATAGTTTTTTAGTGATTTTATTCTAATTTACCTGTACCCGTTATCTGTACCCATTACCTGTATTCGTTAACGTAATGCACTTGATGAGAGTTAAACAGAAGTTTATATTTTTGAACAATTGTGTTTTTTGTAAAAAAAGGTGTGAAACATCAACTTAGTTTTTTATCATAGTTTTTTAGTGATTTCATTATAATAAATTATAAAAGATATTCTACTTCACTTTTTCTTCCGACTGTACGCGGGCAATCAAATTATTATGATACTAATATCTGTTTACTCAAGAGCAACAGAAAAAGTATTTGCCAGTGTAATTTGCATAATAATTTAATAGTACAAGTAATATGAGCTGACGCAGATTTATTAGTGTAGATGGCGGTGGTATTTTTCAACCAAGTTCATCCGCCTGGTTTTTAAAACAAAATTTGACAGGATGTGAAGAAAGGTATAATTTCGAAATAAAAACAAAGAATATTATTGATTTGAGGTTTTCTCTTATAAAATTCTTAAAAGCAAAGAGGACCACGCAATGTCTAAACTGTGTAGTTTGTTCGCAACACTCTGGTGAGCTGCCTGGGTCTAAGCTGCAACTACATGATCAACGCGTTTTAATGTGTGTTTTATCGAATGTAAAGAAGGATTTATTCAAAGAGGATTTTCTACAATACGAGGGTGTTGATAGTCACACCCGCACACCCGGGGAGTCGGTGGAATCATCAAGAAATGTTTTAGAAGGGTGGCTGTAAGTTTTAACCCTATCCATTTCACAAAGTCCAATTAAAACGTATTGTTATTATGTATACACGTGAAAATGTATTCCCTGAATGTGGCATTTCTGTATTATCGGCAGGACTGGGGACTTAATGCTGTAATACTGATTATTCCTTTCCCCCGTCAACCCCTAATAGTAACTCCCTTAATCAACGCGTCCTGAGAATAAGGCATAGGGATGGGACGGGATGGGAGAGAAGGTGGGGTGGAAAAAGTTACAGGAAAGGGTGAAGGGCGGGATTTTTTACATTTGTCCTCTCCTCGCTATTTCGAATGAATATTCATAAGGCTGATTATCGGATGTGAGAGTTAACTCTGAAGATAGAATGGCATATAAGATATTGAGGAAGCAGTTAAGGCAATTTCGTCCCAGTTGATGTACACGTTCTAAATTAATTACGGTTTTGTGAATATGTATTTATGGTTGTTGTGTGTATGGGGGGAGGGGGGGGGGGGGTCAGTTTGTCTTAATGGAGGAGGGCGGATTAGGCGTGCGTTGCTTATATTTATGTGGTTCTAGTAGTATGTTATTAAAGAACTATGGGATCTGCCTCTGTTTGCTTCACTCACCAACCCCCACGTCCGTCCACAAACCCATAATTTATACATTTTTTTAATTTTTAAATAGGACCCTAAATATTTCTGGGATATAAAGTAGCCTAGATTAGTCTCTGAAAAGTCCTCTTCATGCAAGTGAAAGTTTCGTCAAAATTGGTTTAACCGTTCCGGAGATTAGTCCGGAGTAACAAACAGAAAAAGACAGACAAATTAGAGGTCTCTATCTAAAAAGCCTATCGAAAATGGCGGCCAGTCAAATTTTAAATGCTATGTTAACACAATTTTAATTACGTAACAAACACTATGTTCCAGTGGAAAGGAATAATGGTTATTTGCATGTTATTTAATAAAATCAGAGGGTCATTCAAAATCTTGTTTTAAACAAATATTTACACAATTTGGAATAAGCTTAAAAGGAACGAGAATAACTTGCAGTTTCTAGATACAGGGAAGCAAGGAGGAATCTACACGAAACAGTGAGTTTATTCGATGCTGCATATCCAGATGTTAAGTAATGTAAGACGTTCCTTTGAATCAAGGCTTTATTTTTGCAAAGAAGTATTTACCATTTTTTCAAAGAAGTGTGGATGTCATTTTGAGCGTTTAATCTAAATTTAGAATTAAGGTAAACCTTTAGCTTTATTACCAATGAAAGGTATTGTAACGTATCTAATTAAAAATCTGTTTTAATAAGATGTTTTCAACTCTGACTGGCCGCCATTTTCGATAGTGTTAAGACAGAGACCTCTGATGTGTGTCATTCTTCTTCATTTATTAAGCCCTTTAAAATGAGGTATCACTTGACGGGGTTTGTAGTTAAGAATTTTGAATTACCCTCTCAACCCCCCCCCTCCCCTTTTTTGGGGTAAAGGGTGAAATGGTCGGTTGCATCGAAATTCATCTCCCTTTGTCATATAAAGATACCCCGAAGCTCATTTATTTATTCCTATTTGTTCCTACTTGTTTACTTGGTAATTACCTCTAAATGGATGCCTTTATTAGTCACCTTTGATTATTAGTCCAATTTTGTAGTTTGAAAAAAGTTTTGGTCTTGCCGAGATTCGAACCAGTAGAGTCCATCAGTAGAGACTAGGGATTTATCCGATTGGACCACGAACGCATTGCTAGTTTAACTTAACCCGTTAACGTTAACACAATGTATAGTTTAATTGGTAATACCTCTAAAATGGACATTGCGCTTCCTCATTTCATAAGTTGTGTAAAAATGGACGTTATGCTTCCTCATTCCGTACGTTGTGTTAAAAAGTTTACACTTCTCCCGTGTGGTCTTAATTACACAATTAAATTTTTTTTTAATTTTAGGAATTAAGAGATTAAAAACTGTTAAATATAAATGAGTTTTCGGTTCAAAATGTAAGTTTCTTAGAAAACCATTTTTGTTTTCTTAATTTAACTTTAGGCACCTAATAGTGTTTGGTGTTCAGATACCTTTTTTATTTCCATTTTAATTTGCGCAGAGCTCGCGAAATAAAGTTGAAATGAAAGTGAGAATTCAAAAGTAATAATCCGGGAGTATGCCCACAGTTCAATAAATTAGCATTTCAAGCCTAAGGAATAAATATGGTAAAAATATTATCTACCCGAGAAAAGAATGAATGCAGGATAATGTTATTCGAAAATGGCGTGCCGAGCCTTTGATAACGTAAGAATTATGATTCGCATTGCAATCATTACGGGAACAAAAAAGTTCTGCATTGCAAAAGGTTTTTAACTACCGTTTTTTTATTGGCTATAAAATTCTCAAGAGGTTCTGGATGTTATATTCAGAAAAATATGTTTTGCCTCGGCGAGGGGGAAGAAAAGTTTTTCCTCCGGGGCGGGAGACGCGGAGGGGGTAGAATTGATCAGCCTCAGTCGGTGACAACAAATGTAAGTCTCACTGAAGCGTTTCTACTCATTTCCTTACAATATTATATCCGACAATTAAAAGTTTTTATTGCACTTGAAAAGTTATTTACAAATTATTAAGCGCTGTTTTAATCTCGCAATGAGGAAGCAGTAACCTATATTTTATGAAATTTATTGCCAACTAACTGTACTCGTAAAATGAAGTTTCAGTGTGTTCGAATTAGACTTAGTTAAGAAGGGAAAGAAAAAAAGAACACAGATAAAAGCTACAGTTGGATAATTTACTCGAAATATTTCTCAGGGACTTTTTTTAAATCTGATTTTATAATTAAATTATCTGTTTTGTTTACAGTTAACTCTCTTACTGCAAATTAAACTTAAATTAACTTGATTTGCGAGATGACCCGTGTCCCCTCCTCTGTTCCTCATTCGTCGCTTGTTTGTATTCTTAAGAAAACTTTCTGGACCAAAACTAATAGAAACGACTCGACGTATTAGCTTGATTGAAGTCATTAAATCTGTTCTCTTAACGTAAAACTATCTGTCGTACCGAATTTGTCATGTTAAAAATAAGGAACCCTGTCAGAATATGTTAATTATTCAGAATGTTAAAAGTACATCTCTTCATTTACACCCCCCCCCCCCTGTAGTGTCCTTGCCGAGTCAGCGTAACCATAACTATTTTAAGCATTTATCTTAGGATGTGGGTTGATGAACTTGGATAAATAACAACGCACTATTTAGTGAAATAACTTGGCTTAAGTAGGACATGTGTTTGTATGTATAATACGGGTAAGCAGACAGGAAGATCGCGCGCACACACAACATGGTTAGAACCTGGAACAGAAAACATAGTCACCGACGGAACAAGTCCTGTTCCATTGTGGGATATATCATTGCATTGTGGGATAGGTCATTGCGTTATGGGATAGGTCATTGCCTTGTAGGATAGGTCATTGCATTGTGGGATAGGACAATGCATTGTGGGATAGGTCATTCCGTTGTGGGATAGGTCATTGTGTTGTGGGATAGGTCATTGCATTGTGGGATAGGTCATTGCGTTGTGTGATAGTTCATTGCATGTGGGATAGGTCATTACTTTGAGGGATATGTCATTGTGTTGTGGGATAGGTCATTGCGTTGTGGTATAGGCCATTTCGTTGTGGGATAGGTCATTGCATTGTGGGATATGTCATTGCATTGTGGGATAGGTCGTTGCATTGTGGGACAGGTCGTTGAATTGTCGGATAGGTAATGGCTTGTAGGATAGGTCATTGCTTTTGGGAGAGGTCATTGCATTGTGGGATTCCAATGACATTTTATTGCTAACTTATGTATTCATAATGTATACCAAGTACACTACACAACCCACATATATAACAGGTTACATAAATATGGTCAGGAGAGGTTAAAGTAAAGAAAAAAATAGTCAGTAAATTTGTTAAAAAATCCAGGAAAAATTGTTTTATATCATTGACCCTCCTGATTATGAAAAAACCAAGGAGTCTTTGTTTGCTCCAGCTTGCTGTAACACAAGCATGAGTACATCTCCAGCAGTATGTTAAATGTTTAAAAAGTTCTAGAAACGCACTCTAATTTTTAAAGATACTAAAAAGTGCCTGCTTTTAAAAATCACTAAGAAAGTATTTTGCCAAAAGTGCTAAAAATTCCACTCCTGTTCCTTTTTTAAAAGAATATTTTAATCCCATTTTTAAGTTAACAAATAATTGTTAATTCGAAACTTAGAGATTTTTAAATGAAATGTTTTTTATAATCTTTATTTTATAATAAACTAGAATTTTATAATTGAGTGAGGCAGATGAATATAGTAGTTGAAATGGAAGTTGTAGAAGTTCAGTTAAATGGACTCGGGGAATTTAAACGCTAAAAAGTGAACGTGTACTGTTTCCCCTCAATATTTAGCACTAAATGCTAAGGAAATTGTTCGTATTAGTTTGCATATTATCAACGCTAAAAACTGAAGATATACAATTAACTTACACCTAGCACTAAGCAGATGCTTATTTTAAACTAGCTGAATACCCACGCTTCGCTACGGGGAATTTTTATCCATCACTATGTTACATAATTGTAATATTTCTCTCTCATTTTCTTTCATCTTTTATTTCACGAAAGTGAATCATTACATTTATTTTCAATTAGTTTGGCATTTATTGTTCATCGGCTACCCGTCAATCGTCTTCGTCACGGTGTGTGGGCTGAATAAATTAAGTCAATTAAAAATAAAGAATTCAAAGTGAAGATCGTCTTCGTTTTCAACCGCTAAATCTACAGACTGGTAAATCACAGTCTTAGCTGAATGTTGCAGATCGCCCAGATACGTCTTTAATATGCGAAGCATAGATCGGGTTGGATTTGTTCACCTTAGTCTTTAAATATTTTCTTAAAATTAATAAGTGCCAAATTTCAGCTCTCTAGCTTTAAGGAAAGAATACCGATTAATATTTATTATTTTTAGGGGTTGTTATCAGATTTCCCCCCCTTAGCAGCACGTAACAAAATGTAAACCTGTTTTTTTTTTTTTGTTTTTTTTAATCTTGCAAGAAATAAATGTACAAAATATCTGCTCTCTAGCTTTAAGGAAAGTATACAAATTTATATTTATTGTTTTTAGGGGTTGTTATCACATTTTCAGCCCTTAGCAGCACGTCACAAAATGTAAAACTGGTTTACTTTTTATATGTGTTTTTCAAGAAATAAATGTTCAAATTGCAGTTTAAGGAAAGTATAACAAATCATATTAATGTGTTTAGGGGTTTTTTCAACCCTTAAATGAAAAATATTTTAAAATCCTTTCTTAGTGCGCCTCTAGCACCTATGAGCAATACGTGTACAAAATTTCACGTTCTTAGGAGGTATGGTTTTTGAGATACTGTGATCAGCGAGTTACTGAACAGGTTTGGATTTTATATATACATTTTTGCATTTTTTAATATGGATTTTTGTGGAAATGATGATTGATTAGAACAGAAGCACTTGGATATAAGTTGGATGGTGGTAATAGTTGTGACGTGAACATAATGTAAGACAGAGATCGTAATAGACACGCAATATCCCCAACATTTCTCCATAAAATTCCTAATTTTATCCATAATATTTACATTTCTTAAATTTTTTAACCGGAATTTTATATTTTTTGAATAAAAAGTAGCTTAAAATATTCTCTGAATAGTCCTCTACATGTTAAGAAAAGTTTAGTCAAAATCGGTTTAGCTATTCCGGAGACTAGCCAGGCCAGATAGACGGACAAAAAATGTATAAATATGTATTTAGGTTTTGGTAATGTGTGAATAACCACATGAGCTTAAAAAAAGCTTATATTTCGAAATCAAAGACAGATACTCCAATTTTATTTACATACCGTATAGATTAATCTAGGGCTATTTGTACTGGGGTAATTATACTAAAATACACCTGCTTTCTTTGTCTTCCGCGGGTGGTGATGTAGAGGACGATGTTTTCAATATAGTTTATGTTATTAAAATGAAATGCATTGCTTTAGTAGAATAATTTTAAAATATGCAGTTAGTTCAGGGAAATGAATTATCAAAACTGTGTAGGAACCCTGTACAGTTAATTCTCGCCATGGTTACTGTTATTGGTTAGTTTCGTATATTGAGTAAATGAAGTGTTGTTATTATTATCACGTTGGTAGTACGGAACCCTTGCCTTCTCCGCTCTCACTGGTTACGACGAGAAAGTTTTATCATCCAAACATTAGCCGTTTAATAGTAAGTAATTAAGAAATGTTATTTGTTTTAATTATTAAGCTTTATGATAGCGGGTGACTACGGCTACAGGCTGCAGAGTGCTGAGTATAACTTATTACCTACAAGCTACAACAGTACAACGGCTCCGTTAATATATCTCACTTTGGCTTGACGGTGCTGCCACCTAGTGGCGTGATTATTAAAACACCGCCACCGCCCATGCAAGGTGTTCAGTAATTAAAAATATTAGCCCCAAAACTTAATTTTGAAATTTATCTTTTCTAATGGTCGGACGTTGCTCGTAAAGCATTCGTCAGGAGGTTCCGGCGCAAAGCGTAATTTACTCGTCGGTTCTTGTAGTAGGCGTACTCCGCGAATGTGTACACGACTTTGCGTATTTAAAGTATATAGGTACACACACGTTTCGTTATGTTATTTTAAAATGTAACGAATACATAGGTGGAACTTTGTGAACGTATTTGAGGGAAAATTAAGAAAAATCTGTCGAGTACATTTTAGTGGATTCATATCTAAAAGTGTTTTGCATCGCGTTGTAATAACTGTTGCAGAAAGAGAATGCAAGGGACATGTTTTGCAGTTTATAGACTATAGTTTAGTTTATAGGTTATAGTCTGTAGTTTTGTTTATATGCTATAGTGTGTAATTTGTAGTTTAGTTTATAGGTTGTAGTGTGTAGTTTGTAGTTTGTAGTTTGGTGTTTCTAGTCTAGTTTAAAAGTTAGGTTATAACGTCTAGTTTGTGGTTTGTAATTTTGTTTATATGTTATAGATTGTAATTTAGTTTATATAGTTTGTGGTTTGTAGTTTAGGTTATAGGCTATAGTTTTTAGTTTTGTTTATAGACTATAGATTGTGGTTTGTAGTTTTGTTTATTATTTAGAGTTTATATTTATGTGCTATGGTTCGCAGTTAAGTTTACACAGTTTGTTATTTAGTTTACAGATTATAGACTGTAGTTCGGAATATAGTTTTCCATTTTTCGAGATATTGAAGTTTTTTTTTTTAATACACCGAAAAGGCTTGGTCCGTGTTCTTTTACTTGTAATTCAATTAAATTACCCTTAGGAAGTGTGTAAGCAGAAAAATGTATTGCTAATTTTAAAAAAACATTAAATTAATACTGTAGAGTATTTACAATTTAATGTTATTTGCCTTAGTCTGAAATATATAATACACAGAATATAGTGAATAAATACCTAACTTTGTTTCTAGGTAGACTACATGAAGACCGAATTTTCCAATACGTTAGGACGAAATAATGAAAGATTGCATATTACAGAGTCTCGGACAGGAGTCTTGTAGAAGGGGAATCCACCTCTGCTTGTTTACAGTGGTCTTGAAGCGTAACCTATTTTACACACCTGCGGGTTCTGTAATAGCGTTCGGGAGCAGAGAGAGCTCAGTGGTGCCATACGTCTTATGTCTTGTAGCTTTCCCCTAACTCATTTCTTGCCTTTCACATCTCACTAACACTCAATAATAGTCTACTGTATAAGGATATTTCTGTTCTCCTTCGCGTTTCCTTCTCTCGTTCGATCTTCTTCGCTTCGCTGGACAATTTACTTTACAACGTTTTTCAAACTTACTTAACATTCAATTTCAGCAAACAATTTAAAATTAATTTACTCGTATATTTAAAATTTAATCTAGATAAAAAGGGGTATTTTATTAGCAATAATATTAAGTAAAAGTAAATATATGTTTAAGTAGTGTTAAATAATTCATTCAACAATAATGTCATTTGCAAATTGAAACGCCTTAAAAAAGACACGTATTTCTGTAGAAATACACGATTTCTTTTCCTTTCTATTGTTTTAGAAGAGTTGTAACCTCATCACAGGCATAGCCTTTGAGGGTTTGGATTGGTAATTATTTTTGGGTAGGAGGTGTTTTCATTTCATTTGTAAAGTATATATATAAACAACAATGTATTTATAATTTTAATTATTATATAATTTTTAATTTAATTTACTATTTTTTAGAGATACTTATGTTTTTTGAAAAGTAGCTTAAGTATGAAATATGATTTTGTTTATTGAAGTGAAAACTTCTTTAGGCCCTTTGGGCACTTTTTGCATGGAGAAAAATGATTGAACTCGCGTTACCGTCATCGTCTTCACACGGACACACTTTTTTTAAGGCTCCGTCGCATCTCCGCAATTATTTAAGGCTCCATAGGTTCTCCACAATTATTTAAGGCTCCGTCGCATCTCCACAAATATTTAAGGCTAAGTAGCATCTCCACAATTATTTAAGACACAGTTGTATTCCCGCATTTATTTAAGACTCCGACGCATAGGCCTATCCGCAATTATTTAAGGCTCCATCGCATCTCCGCAATTATTTAAAGCTCTATCGGATCTTCACAATTACTTAAGACTCCGTCGCATATCCGCAATTATTTAAGGCTCCATTACAACTTTAATACAACGATTTAAAAAAATACTTCTTAATAACCCGAAAATAAACTAAATTAAACTAAAAAGTGTTCACTTCTGACGGCAGTCCGACGACTTTATATATTATGGTGTGTAGCAACTGAAATTAATAAATAAACAAAATAAAAAATCAACTGGAAAAGTGCGAGTTTGATTCACGTACTAAGGGTTTCGTAACGTGGACGACCCCAATGTTTTACCAAAGTGATACAATAATAACAACCCATCAAAACTTATATGTTTTTCAATTTAAAACGAAATTGCTTTATCTTGTAGATAAATGGTGAGCTTTACTTATGAGAAGATCTACTTTTTATAATAAAACTAGAACACACAATCTCACAACTAATACAGTACGTTTATTTACGCAAACGAGTTTCAACGACGGTCATCGTCGGCGGTTGTCTTAAAACAACGTATTATCCACCGTTATGCCATAATGTAAAAACATCGTCATCGAAGTATGTGATTTTAAATGTAGCTTTGTCCCATGAGAAAAATCTTGGTAAAATGTTAAGTTCATCTTAAGATGAAATTCAAGCACAGGACAGATCCGGGGTGTTATTGTATAAACTGTGAAATGTTTCACGAGAAATATATATATGCACAACCAAAAGAAGCACGAAGACGCGAACTAAAGAAAACATTTCTCACCTAAACTACAATAGGGCTGATATATCTGCTATGGCTGAGCATTGTTTAGATGGAAATCACAATTTTAAAATAGAAAACTGTATATTCTTGAAAAAACTAAGGTCCAAAATAAAAGCGTCGATGAAAGGAGAAGCAGAAATTGCAATCACAAGATCTGAGTTGAATCTGGAAGGGGTAAAACGGAAACGAAAATACATCTGATTAGACGACAGAATTGAGAGACATGCATTTGGTTATGAGAGACATGGTGGGTGATATATGTCTTTTTTATCACGAATTGTTCGTGTATGATTGGATTTATGTATGAAAACATGTTTTTTAATATTTAAAAAAAGAAAAAAACAAAACAAATGGAACAGGCGCTTTAAGAGTCTGCTCCAGTAAACGAGAAAGCAACCGGCGTGGCGACGCCAGCACTTCACTCTAAAACTGTATCTAAACAGTGCAAATTCTTGCAGCTGAGCGCTTTGACATTGCCTCATTTTAAACCATTTTATAAATCTATCTTTTGTAATTGAGTGCTGAAAAAACTTGAATATTGTTTATAAAATTGCGGATCCGGCTTGCGATTAACTTTTAATTATACATTTTTATTGTGTAAAGAAAAAAGTTCAAACTTAGTACTTAAAAAATTTCAATTACGTGGCAAATGAAAGGGATTTAAAAAAAATTTTGAAACGCAAAACGGATGCGTATTGTGACTGTGGTTAAAATGAGACCTTGCAAACAATGTATGATACAAAATAAACGAAATAAATGGTTTTAAATTTAACATTGCTACGGGATAAAAATCCAAGAGGGCTGCCACTACAGCAGAAACTTTAGCCAAGCACAAGAGTTTCGCTTGCGCGTTCATGACGTCCATCCCTCTCATTTTTGTGAGATATCCATGTAAAGAGGTCTCGTAGTTCCAGGTGCTGCAAACAATAGACTATATATAAAATTGGTTAAACTATTCAAATCGGCACAAGTGTGCATGAGTTTATAATTTTGTAATCAAATCAATATGTGTGTGATAATTTGTATATCATTTCTGTAATAAAATAATTATTACTAAAAGTGTATAAGTTTTCATTAATTACTTATAAATTCGCGCACCCACATTACCCCTCACCATACGAAGTACATACGCATGCAAACTCTTTGGAAATATATATTTTTTTTTTAATCGACCGCGCATCTAGTCCTGTTTTTGCTGCCGACCGCATCCGAGATGACCGTAACTGGAAGACGAACGAGCAAGCGTACTCATGTACGCAGGAAGACAAGAATAGTCTGTAACTTTTCATTTAGTGGAATCGCCGACTGATCAAGTTAAAGTTGGGTCCATGGGCCATATAAAGGTGGGTAAAACGTTACTTCCTTGTATAATAATATAATATTTTAATAGTATTTATATTCAACCAATTATTTACTTATCTAATATACATTTTATTGGTTAGGAAATATCTAACCATATCTTCCAGTATTTGATGGTTAATGTGAAAAACAAACTGAACTAAATACAAAATAACAAACAACTGAAAGGAATACAAAACATTAAGTCTACCTTTAATACTTGACTTTTAAAATAATGCGGCTACCCCTGCTTTATCTAGAAGGCCTCCTCATAGCCTACATAATTAAGTCAAATTACTCAATCCAAACACACGTAATTGATTTCACACACGCTCAAACTTCTATAAACTACCATACATATAAATAGAAAAAAACACACGCATCCAAACTTAACCAATGCATAGAACATTCACTACACCGGATTCACAAATAGTTCATCTCAGCACTCGAAACCCCAAAGCCAACCCTTCGCTCGCGACATATACTTGTACCACGGAGTTCGACATGAGAGTTATGAGGAAAAACAATTAATATTCCCTCGAACGAGAAGTCCCCGTGTGTACCCGAGTTGGCCGTCTAAAACTTTCGTAAAACCTTTCATAAAATCTCAATTAAAACAATATGAAACCCTCTTACATCATTTGTCATTCTCGTGTGACACTTGCAATACATTACGCCTTAGATGGATGTGAATTCTGAACCTTATCCCATACATACTGAGCAAACTTTTATCCCATCCTATCATTTATACTTTCCCACATGGGAAACTGAATTCACTGAGGTCAACTGCGACTTATATTCAACATCGTTATAGTTATACTGTAAATTTCCACTTCATATTTAAATGTAATAACATTAGATACTATTCGAACACCGTGATGCCTTATCGCCTGACGGGAACCCGTCTTTATGCTCAAATCGTTACATTAATTGTATTTATTCCGTCTCAAGATGTGAAGCAGAACGGTGTAGCGGTTAAAGGTGTTCGTCCAGTCCGCTTCAGTGGGAACTTTCAACAGTGTTGAACACAGGTTTCGTCCAACTAAATGAGGTCCGATTCGGATTAAACGTCATTTCATCCGGTTGACACATGGCGTAATAGTATCAAGGCATCAAGTATCAAGTAGCCACGATGGCCGTGGTTGTTAAGGCGTCAAAGCTTTATCAATCGTCATGGCAACCATCAATGGAAAAGTTCTGGGTTCAATTCCCATTGACCCCGAATAATTTTCTTAACAGACATCGTTGGCTGTGGTTCGGATTCCACGTAAAACTGTAGGTCCCGTCTTCATTAGCCTTAAGTGCAAAACAGCAGGACGTTAAAAAAAAAAGTATCAAGGCATCGTTTTTCTTGAAACGTTTTACCGTCCAGAATACTGTTGATTTTGAAACTGGGGCTAACGCACCGCTAAATAAATCGGCTACTCTCGGTAAGGTTGATCACGTTATAAGATGCTGTATGACAAAACTTTCACAAACTTGCTATGGAGCTAGGGACCTGAAATTCGGCACACCATATTTACCCATTTTTATGTTGTTAAATATAATGTTATTTATATTTAAGTTATTTTAAAGCCTTTTTTATTAAATTTGTGAGTTGAGGTTCGTCCAGTTCATTATGAAGTAGTGCTGAAGTGATAAATTGTAGCCTATATTATACAATACTAGAGGGCTCAACCCCCTGCTCGCTTCGATCTCCAACCTCTGCGGCTGAGCAAATGCAAACGGATTATTGCATACTATGATATTTCCACGGGAATGACGATTGATTGGGACAGAGATTTTTATATGGAAGGGAGGCAATTTTCAAGTTTTAAAATTCGACCAAAATGTGATACGGTAAAGCAGTATAACAAACTGGTCAAATAGGCCTAGTTAAAATAAATTTAGCATAATTTGAATTGTGATAGGTGAATGGATTATGATATAGTAAGCCTGTTTCGTTTGTTTTTGTTTGCTATTAGGCATACCTAACCTGAAAAAAGCAGTGAATTATGAAGAATAATTACCTGGTTCTAAATTTACCAAGTTGGTACCTATTGTACTAAAAGTAAATACTTTCATGAAACGTGTTTTTGTTCAGTACAGGCTAAATTGTGTTAAGCTTTTGATCAAAATCGGCTATTTTATTTATAATATAATATAGCAACAGATGTTTGAATTTGTGACAGAAAGCCTTTTTCGTTTTTTTTTTTTTTTTTTGTACGTAACCTAAGAAAACTGTTGGTGTTGAAGAATAATTAACTGATTCTAAATTTGCTAAATTGACTGTTATGATAATGAATGTAAATGCATTCACCAAACGTGTATTGATTCAGTGCAAGCCACACCTAGAACTAATTGTGTTGCTCAGCTTTTGATACAAATCAGCTGTTTTATCTGTTATACGGCTGGGAATGAACTCCCGTATTTTGACCCTGAAAATTGTAAGTCTCTAGCATTCATAGTTTTGACTGTACGTTGATTATGAATCGGTCAATCAGTCAGGACTTCTTTTGTATATACATTTGAACATTGAGATGTGTGTTTTTTAAATTTAGGACTAATCATTGTATATTATGTACTGCATATTCTACGTTAACGCTTAATTTGATTCCACCGACCAGGGCCCCCAAGAGGGTTTAGGGGGCCTGGGGAAAATTTAATTCTTTAGGCCCCCTGACTCAAAACTAAATGTTGGGGGGGAAGGGGGGAGGGGGAAGAAAGGGTAACTTTTTTACACAATAGTTAACACTAAAAAAAAATTTAAATAATATAGTATACGTAGACAGTTCATAATACATACATAATAATATTAGAAATTAATGAAAATAATTGCCTATATTGAAAAATAAAACAAAATTCTTAAGCGACATGCCTTTACGACCTTCGAGCTTGATTTAATTTATAAAGGTACCATATTCTTTATTTTTATTCACTCTTTAAAATTAAAATTACAGTACATATAGTTTTAAAGGGTTGAAAATTATTATGAAATATTTGTAAACTAATGCGTTATTGAAAAAAAGTAAATTAACTGTTAAATCAACGTATTCATTGTTTTCAATTGTTTAACTATTTCTAAATCCAGGGGCCCCCTGACATTGGGGCCAGGAGCAATGTGCCCCTTTTGGCCCCCCTCTCAGTGGCCCTGCCACCGACTAAACGAAGTAGGTTGTGTGCCGTTATTACAAACGCCCCAACAGCTTTAATAAAAGATATTGTCATCCAGCCTTAAACTCTCACAAACGTCCAGCCAACGACATCTGTTGATACATTTAGGCAACCATCCCTGACGTAAGCGCTTAGCGGTGAAGTACTCCTCCATCTTAGAAAATTTTGTAAAAAATAAAATTTACGAAATCGATTTGGAAGCAATTTTTAGGTCAAGCACTTTTAAATAAACATTTTTTGTCTCTTGAAATATTTTCTAAAAACTCTTCCTTTTCGAGATATTAGCAACTTTATGTCGATTTATTTCAACATGTTTAGGGCCGCCATTTTGTTTTGGGTGGTACGATTTTTATTTTATTTATGTCATTTTCCTAGTCTTAAATATACCTTTAAAATGACGTATCACATGACTATACTACCCATTTAAAAAATTCTGTGTTGCCCCCAAAATCCCCCATTTTTAGGGAACACTCAAAATTTCCGATTGCTTCAAAAGATACTTTGGGTTAAGTTTGTATCGTTCTCCAAATGATATTGTTTGTTTTAATAAACACAAAAGTTAAATGAGGAGGAAGTGACTTTATAACCACCCTGTATATATATATACTGTGTGTTCGGAAAGTCTGGAAACGGTTTAATATTTCGTATATAGTAAAAATTTGAAGGTAGATGTGATTAAGGAACCTACTCTATGTAAAAATACTATTTTATAAAGATTTTTTTTTAAATATCCACCATCTCGTATCCGCCATCTTGAATGTATCTTTGTTTCTTTAAATGGAAAGGTAGTCATGTGATACATCATTACGATGTGGAATTTCAAGAGAAAACTAACGGCGAAATTTGCACATCCATATTTTTAACCGATTAAAAATGGCGGGCAAAAGACAACAAAATCGTGTTTTCCGATTTTGCCCCATTTTGCTGTACTATATATTTTTTAAATATTAATTATACTATTGTTATTATAACGTTGTGTGGCATATCGTTTGCAAGCTCATTTAATTCTAAATTTAAAAAGAATAATAATTAGTATTTTTTTAAATAGTACAGCCTAATGGAGCAAAATCAGAAAACACGATTTCGTTGTTTTTTGGCCGCCATTTTTTATCCGTTGAAGATATGGATGTGAAAATTTCACCGTTGGTTTTCTCTTGAAATTATACATCGAAGTGATTTATCACAGGGCCAACTTCCCATTTAAAGAAACAAAGTTACATTGAAGATGGCGTATAACTTTTTTTAAATCTTAATAAAATAGTATTTTTACATAGAGTAGGCTAATCAATCACATCTACCTTCAAATGTTCCTTATAAACAAAATATTAAGCCGTTTTCAGACTTTCGGAACACCCTTTATATTCATATATATATATATTGAATTATGTAAATTTTGTTGTAATCAACCGTTATTTATTTATTTATAATATTGCGGTGGAGTAGCTAAATAATTTGGTAATCCCAGGCTCTCAGAGCCTCATTTAACATTTCCTTATATATATCTAGCAACGTCGAACAATTTTAATGAACCAAATAAATTTAATTTTTTTAATAAAAATATACATATCTATAATAAAAGTTGGCCAACGACAATAACAAAGTAAACTGTGTTATAACAGTTCCTTAGTATAGTACATTTTGTAATTGCATGTACAAGTAGGCTATATGTTATTTGTGTATTGTTAATTGCAGATATCTGAATATGTACTTATTGCAATCATAAACTGTAAAAAGGAATTTTTCTAATAAATATACATATAATTAAAATAAAATCATAATAAGGGAGGGCTAATACTGTTACAATAAAATGGGGGGAAATTTTAAATTTTGTTTGTAAATTAAGGCCATATACATATTTTGTTATTTAAGGGTGTATTATTTTAATCTAAGGGCATATCATTTTTTGAATAAAAATCTTTGTTTATTCAATACTTAAGTTTTCTTTAGTTTACCTATTTATGTAAATGGTCGACCAGAACAACTTGGCAGTTGGTGAATTGTTCTTTTTTTTATAAAGGTAAGATAAACATTTTTGCAATTTAGGTTTGACATGACCAGTCATTAGGACCCAGCGCGATTCCAAAATTCAAATCTTCGACAGACTGGTACAAGACTGGTTACTAACGGAGACATTGTTTGGTTTAAATTTTATGAACAAACTAACTTCCCCTTTGCTCTGACTTTAGAAATAATTGATTTTCTTTTTAAATCTCTTTAAAGAGGATTTGATAATATCGCGTAGCCTCTGGTCTAATGAGAGGATGGTGCAGGGTTCGGACCCGCAGGCAGAACACGGCTAACCGCTGCCAATACCTTAACTCGCCCTCCTCCTTTCGCTTCCCGTCCTTTCGGTAACGAATTCAATCAATTCTCGCCAAGGTAACTGCGTTATCCCTTAAGCTATTGCAGGGCATGTCAAACAATCAGCGTGATAACCTAGAGGTAGTCTTAAGAAATACCTACTTTGATCCCAACCTCTCTCACCCTTATAAAAATGTGTACAAAATTAAAGTTGATTAGTAAAACAAACTTGGAAAAAGACAAAAGTAACTCAAATTTAAAAAAAAACTTAAATTTTTAGAGTTTTGTGGTGTAACTTAAAATTTTATACTAGTCATGTATGTCCGTCCATTTGTCAAAGCCTCATAACGCCTTAATTTAAGTATCCTTATATATTATTTCTCAAAGATGTTTTTTTTTTGTCGCTAAGCGATATCTCCCTTAATTCTTCATCAAAATTAATTATTCAAGCATTATTTTAAAGCTTATGTTCCCCGCTATTGACAAAATAATAAACAAACAGCTTAAAATGCATGTTTTCGTTACAAAAACTTATTTTAAAAACATTTATATTATAATTCATATGGTTCCTAATAAAAGGCGCCATCTATTAACAATCTGTTTAACTAACGTAACAGCTGTTAGTAAGATGGTTTACATTATATGTGCAAGTGTAATCAATCAAATTAAATCTACGTAAAGCGTTATAAATTGTTATAAACTGTTGTTTATAAATTAACGTAAATAAATAAACGAAACTAACTGAATTAAATGAACAAATTAAATCAGGTAAGTACCTACTCAAATTTTCGCACGGGTCAGCTAGTTTATTTATATAACTTAATAGCAAAAGCACTATGGTACCTATGCAGGATGTGTTGTTGAAAACTTACCACCTCTATTATATAAAAGTTATTCAGCTTCACGAGAAACCTCAGAAAACCTATTTACACACCCCAAAATCCCCTCCCTCTCCTACAATCCCATTTCAAAAATTTTTGATGGGCACATACAGGGTGTCCATTTTAACTGGGTCACCATTGGGATCTCCAAAAGTACAAGATGTACAGCAAACTTTAAATGTGGGACTTCGCCTACTTTTTAGAGACCATTAAAAGTATTTATTTTAAATTTTACAAATTTGCCGCCATTTTCCAATATGGCGGACAACTTTCTAATTTCTTATGGAACACCTATATTTTTTTATGATGATGTCCGGTTTAACAACATCAGGCTATTTTTATATAGGGTTAATTCTATAATCTTTTACAATGACGTGATGTTTAATTTGTTTATTGTTTTACTATTAAAAGTCTTGTAAAATTATTTTACATTTTTCTCGTATATTTTTATGATTTCTTTCTTTAATTGTATTTAGCCAACTTATTATTTACTCTTTTGTGTCTTTTAAGTGATTTGTTTCTTTTATTTAGTGAAATCATAGCCAACGTTTTCTGAAGTTAAGATCTACAGGGTGTCTGTTTTAAAAGGGCCACCATTGGTATCTTGTAAACTATAAATCTGACAGTAAACTTTAAATGGGGAACCTTTCCTTGTTTTTGAGAAATTAAAAAATATGTAGTTAAAATATTTGTAAATGGCTACCATTTTACAATATGGCGGTCAACTTTCGAATTTCTTATGTAACACCCTATATTGTATGATGATTTCCTGTTTAATAAGTTATTTTAACACTGATTTAAATAAAAACCCGAATAACAAAACAAGGAACAAAAACAATAACTAAACAACTAAATTGTAAGTTATGTTTAATACGTTACCCTTATGTACATTTCGATGACATGGTCATCATCCTCAGAGGGTTTTAACACTACTCCCCCCCTTAACACAAGACTAATAAGCAGAAAATAATTTCTCCTTTTTTCATACAGATTCCTAACTTTGTGAATGTGAATTTTTTAATAGCTATGAAAATATTTGCAAGAATAAAAACAAAAAAATGGGGCGCGTGCAGTACAGTAGATAATAGTAAGGAGTGTATTGAGTAGCTGTCGTCAAGAAAACTCACTCAACAGTTCATATCATTAGCAGTGCAATCAAATTGTTAGCGACTTAGGTGAACTGTTCATGCATCAATTAGCTGTTGCATGCGCTCCACGTTATTCGTTTTAAATCTATAGTATTTTCATAGCTATTAGAAATTCACAATCACAAACATGTATGGGGTCATTAATCTGTATGGTGTTATTATTCTGTATGGGGTTATTATTCTGTATGGGGTTATACATCTGTGTGGGGCAAAGAGAAATTATTTTGTACCACAGCGCTTGACATTAGCACGCCAATCAAATTGTATGTAATATTTATAAAAATATATATTATCTAATTGCTTATAGGCTGGTGAAACCCACTATACAAGATCAAATCCCTACTATACATAATTCAATATTATTAAGTGTAAGCTGATATGTGCATGAGCATACAAATACAGAAAAAAAGAAAAGGATTTTTAAGGGGAAATCTGCCCCTCGCCGGGTACGTCCACCTTCATGATTATGTACTATCCTGCGTCATTAACTATTACATGTTTTATCATATCACACCATAAAATGTACACATGTAATAAAAAAACATCGGTTTCAGGTTATCGGCGGAAAACTTGAAAATTAAGGCAATTAAAATATATATTTTCGGCAAAATTGAATATATTTTATGTCGTGACTTGATAAAAGATGTTATTTCAAGTATCTTTCACGCGGGACTGTTTTGCCTTCTACCTCCAAGAAGCTAGAGCTTTGCAAAAACATACAGATTAAAATTTCAAATATAATGGTCAGATTTATCAAAAATACGTGAAGAATTAAAAAGTCTTTTAATTGTTAATGGCATCTGAAAAAGTGGTACAAAATAGCGTTTTCCGTTAGAAATTTGTAAGTTGACCGCTTTATTGGAAAAAATTGATGATGTTATCACAATTGCAAAATCAGCAAGTTACACAAAGTCATAAATTTTGTAAATCGTTTTTAGAAGCAGAGAAGTCCAACCGTATGCAGACGTCTTTAAACAAGCATCTTTAAAACAAGCACAACATACAACACTAGTCACTTACTCAAATTAACAACCATAGTTCGTATCATATCTTATGACGTACATCCCAGTGGTATCGCTGGTACAATATAGTACAACCACCTTTTCTTTTTCATTCGCTGCTCAGCCTCATTTCGAAAAAGCAAGCTGATACATACCTTACGTCACACGGAGGACTCTCACCCGATTGCTAGAAATAAATTTGAAACTGTTCATTATTTTGTAAGTTAAATAAAGCGTGTAACAGCCGTGGATACAGATACTCATGTTTATGTTCAAGTAGTAATATCTCGAATGATTTACGACTTACGTCAACAAAGACAAGCCTAACTCTAATATATGCCACGCGGTTAAGTAATTTTAGGGATAAAGATATAAAAGAGAATAGAACTGTCAGAGGAACGAATATCGACGTATTAAGTAGGACGGGATGACGCCGAGCTACTTCGTGGGATCACAATGTTTTTGCATACCGCGTACGGATTCCAAACGTCAAAAGACAGTTCTTTTCTTAAGGGGTTGGGGGGGGGGGGGGGAGAGAAATGATTTGTGGAATGGTGGGGTGGGTTATTGGCGGAATCACTTTAAGTGTTCCATCGCAGAGACAGGAAGCATAGCATCCAATATGTTTTATTCAAATGAAATATTCTTTCTTTGGTAAAACACAAAGAGCAGCCAACAATGTCTGAAATGTTTATCGGATTCGAGACATCAAACGGACAAATTGAATGGAAACAAAAACATTGTTTCGCCTTGCTTTGGTTTTATCGCAGTTTATTTTATAAGGATATTTTAGTTATTTATTTTTGTTTTCTAATATTAATTCGGAGTTAAGGTGTTTTGCGGAGGAGTAATTTGTTTACGTTTACTTCTTACAAAGTGCAAAAAAATGTAATCATAGAAACGTTTATATTTATTTTAAACCAGGAGAAATACTACTGGAATAAATAAATAAACCGGGCAAGGGTCTCGTACAAGTCATAGAGTCAATATAATCACGGTTACTATCAGTGAAAAGAGGTGACCACTCCCAAGCACACTATTCTCTTACGAAGCCAGAACGGAAATATATTTTTAAAACAAAATTTTGATTCTGTAGTTCCCTTGTAATGATTATGTAGTTCCCCTGTAAATATTATGTATTTCCTCTGTAAAGATTCTGTAGTTTCCATGTAACGATTCTGTAGTTCCCCTGTAAAGGTTCTGTAGTCCCCCCCCCGTAAAGATTCTGAAATTCCAACGAATATATTCTGTAGTTCCTATAAAGATTCTGAAGGTCCCTTGGAAATATTATGTAGTTCCCCTGTAAAGATTCTGTAGATTCGCTTAAAGATTTTGTAAGTCCAATGTATGTATTCTGTAGTTCCAATATATATATTCTGTAGTTCCTATAAAGATTCTGAAGGTCCCCTTTAAATATTATGTAGTTCCCCTACAAAGATTCTGAAGGTCCTCTGTAAGTATTATGTAGTTCCCCTGTAAAGATTATGTAGTTAACCTGTAAATATTCTGCAGTTCCCCTGGATATATTCTGCAGTTCCCCTGTAATGGATCTGTAGTTCCCCTGTAAAGTATAATATCATATGAGTACAGGTACCTCAAAACAATTTTTTTCAAAATTTTACTACTGTATTTTTGTAAAATATTTTACTCCATAGTAGCAAAATATTCAAAATGCAATAATTTCCCCTCCTATATATAACTTCAGAGCAATGTGCTAAGTTGAAGGTCTCTCGATTCATAGCAAATGCACACAACTAAACATATAATAAAATGTTGTCCGTTAGTGACGGAATAAACTGAGAGGGGCTGAACGTATAAAGCTGGGGTTTTAGCCATTAGACGCAGCAATTTTTCGGGAAGGGTTAGGACATACAAAAAAAGTTAATTCCTTAAAAATGTGTGACGTCATTAGCGAACAAATACTGGTAGCAGTGATATATTTAATTTAGGATACTTATTGGATTCAGCTCGCCGAGTTTTTTCGAATGGCCACTGAGCCGCTCTGTAGGTCGGACAGTTTAGGAGTTATAGGCCTAACGCAAAAAATGTGCGTTTTCTTAAACCTTTCAAAATGTAGCTTTTCAAGGTTAGGTTTTAGGAAAAATCTGATACCACCTTGGTGATTGGAAATTTAACTCTCTACAACTTTCATAATTTAAATAGTTTTGCTTTCAGATATTTTCGGCCGTAACTTTTGAACCTTTTGACGGAAATACATAGCGTGTGGAAGTCTACAATTTATTACTACAAAGTATTTTTTTCAACGCATTTACGTGGTCAAAGTCACGGGAACAGCTAGTTATATATTTTTTAACGTAGCTATCCGATATCATTCCTTAGACTCGTGGTAATCGAAGAGCAATTATTTTTCTTGTATGCAACCTTAGAATAATACCAAATTTCAGTTCTCCAGTTTGTAGGAAGTTAGTGTAATTTATATTTATTGTATAGGGGTAGTTACCTCGTTTCATCCCCTTAGACGGTAGTAGCCGAAATTCGATCGGTTTATTTTTATTATTTAACATTTATGAAAATATTGTACCAAATTTCAGTTCTCCAGCATGTAAGAAGTTGTAACAATTTATATTTATAGTATAGGGGTAGTAACCTCATTTCATTCCCTTAGACGTTATTGACCGAAATTAAATCGCTTATTTTTATTACGTAACATTTATGAAAACTTGTACAGAATTTCAGTTCTCCAGCTTGTAGGAAGTTAGTATAACTTATATTTATTGTATAGGGGTAGTTACCTCGTTTCATCCCCTTAGAC
>JAGFPH010000024.1:115022-134729 GCA_018207615.1 Philaenus spumarius
TTATTGTATAGGGGTAGTTACTTCGTTTCATCCCCTTAGACGGTAGTGACCGAAATTTGATTGGTTTATTTTTTTTTTTTTTTTTTGTAACATTTATAAAAGAATTGTACCAAATTTCAGCTCACTAGTTTCAAGGGGAGTCCAAGCCCTAAATGTATTGTTTTAGGGCTTGGTATCCCTGTTTTCTTCCTTTAAACGTTGATAACCAAAATGCAAGTGCCCTAATTTTGTATAAAAAAAACTATGCAAAATTTCAGATCGCTACTTACATGAGTCTAGAAGATGTATTGTTTTAGAGTAGTTACCCCGTTTTAACGCCTCAAAGCTCAGCAGATCCAGCCACCTTCGTGAATTTCAACTCCCATAAGAGCAATGTTAAACTGGTTATAAGATTACTGGAGCAATAATAATGATCATAAAATTATTCTGAATTTGTCATTTTAAAGGTTAGAACAGTCCGTATGTACATAGTATCTTTTAGATTTAAAAATTTGTTTGTAACTAAATTTGTTCTTTGACTTAGCTCAAAATCTAAGTTTACAATTTTGTTTCGTATTTAATAATGCAAATATCAAAATTGTAAGAAGATCACCACATTCGGGCGTTATTGTGTAACCATGTACACGCAGAATTTGTGTTCCTATTTGAGTACAAAATTTGTACCGATCGGACAGACGGTCAAGAAGGCTAGTTATATTGCATAGTCATTCAACAATTTCTGAGTAATGTTTAAAGTTTCAATTCGCATTAGAACATAAAAATAGTGGTACGGTATCTTACTTCTTTTAATATGTAGAGTGCATTTTACTGTAATTTATTTTTCTTTATAATTTTCTTGTTTGAAAATATTAAATTTAAGCTGTGTATACGAACGAGTACATGATTTTACTAATGATGGGAAGGCTGCCGCGTTCCTAAACAAATTGAAAAATTTGTCCACAGTAACTAATACACACAGGTATTCAGCAAGGTTTAATAAACAGTAAAGGTTGCCTCATAGTCATGTAAACAAACTCGAACCCCCCGCACCATTCCCTGTCCACTGACGTCACTGTAGTACAAAATCGACGCGCTGCCACGGGAGATGTATGTTTCGTGTTACAAGTAAAAGATTTTTTTTTTAATACATGTATTAAACTATTTTTTGGGGTTGCAGTTTTTTAAAATGATACTTAAGTTACACATTTCATCATTTGTAATTGTATGAAAATATCTTAACCATTTCAAAAACATTATGTTTATGTCATTAATTTGCAATTAATAATAATAACAAAAGCATAATTATAAAAATTTTAATTTATATTTTTACTGACTAAAATTTAAAATAAAATGTTTCATGGTAATACATTTTAAATCATCTAACTAAAAACAGTCATTAAAATTGTATTAAATATTTTTTACAGAACAAAATGAGAAAAAAATGCAATCACGTTAATACATTTTAATTTATAATAATAATAAGAATACAATAAAACAAATTTTAATTTATATTTTTAAAAAGACTAAAATGAGAAAAATTTAGCCGTGTGAATACATGCTGGTAATTTGTAATAATAATAATAATAATAAACTCACATATACAATAATAATGTTTATACATTTTAATGTTATTGTCTTTGAAGTTGGAGTTTTGCTTTACGTTTCTTGGCAAGTAACTTGCATGTTGATTTAAAAACCTCATTCGAATAAATAATCATTGTTTGATATACTGTAGCTCTAAACTACAGGTTTATATTTCTCTTCAATTTCCATACGACGGATAATTTAGTTTCTCAACTGTTTTTTCAACTTCCTTCGGGAATTTGATTTTTTGTGATTTTTTGAACAGCCTTTCAAGTCTTCAGTTCAGCTTTTAAATCTTTGATAAAATAGTCGTCACTAAAATGCACAGAACATATGAAGGCTGAACTAGGATTCTATTTGTCGGCTCGTTTACATTTCTGTATCTATTGTTTATGATAAATAAGATTCTTTGGAACCCTTAATACAAGTATGGCACAAAAATTTTAAACTATAAAATCAGATAGACTGAGTTAACATATTAATTATTGAAGGGTAAACAAATTAACTTGGTGCAGAGATATTAAGTTAAATTGTTGAACAAAAAGTTATTTTCTAAAATTTTAATTCAAAAGATAACCACAGAGACTACTTTTAAATCAAAATATTAAGACAAAAGAAAATTGTAATAACATTTTATAAGATTAAGTGGAATTATATTATTTACTATTACAAGAGAAACAAAAAAAATCTAGGCCTACCTGTGAGAAGATAATATATTAGTTCTTCCTTCTTGCCTTGCTTTTCCATAATAATAAGTGCAAGTTGAAACCGCGCAAACGGAACCACCTTTAGGTTTATTTATTGATTTTGTAGCCATAGTAAATATTTTTTCTACTTAAAACACTTATATAATTTAAAAAAGTTTAAGTTTAAACAAAAAATACAAGCCGTAAAGCATTCACAAATGAGTAACGCGTATAAACGACAAAACCTTGATCAGTGTCTACACTCGATTCCACGTTCACCTTGCAGTACTGGTCTTACGGGAGAATAGACATGCTACTACCATTACAGCGAAACTCACGTTTATTGTCATGCAGGTTGCGTCAACTGACCTACCGTTGCATGGGAGTTGATGTTTTTTAGTTGGCTACTATCGCTGAGACTGTCGTATGGATAACATGGCTTATGGGCGCTCTGTACTGCACGGTGAACGTGGAATCGAGTGTAGTATGTACTACAGCTTACCCCACTCCACTTTTTTGATATTTCCCGAATGAGGCAATCTTTACTATCTATACCTTGGGTATACGTAGTCTAATTGTTAGGCCTAAGCGTCAATGCCTTTATCTCTTATTTGAGTCCAAAGTTCAATTCATCGACAATCAGTTTGTTTATGTCACAGTGCAGTTCGCGACGTTATCTTGTCGAGTGTTACGTTAACAGCGCAAAAAAAAAAGATTTCTTTTTAGAATTTCGGTTTTAATTGTCTGTTTATTTTGTGTGTTTAAATGCAGTGTTCTTTTAAGCAGATTTTGTGTTCAGTGTGTATAAACCTTAGCCAATTAAGGTAAGTGGGTATTTTGTATTACTTTTTTAGGTTAAGTTGTATTGTAGCTAGACAGTTGTGTTGGTAGGCCTAGAACATTAAAACGTTGGAAATGTAAGATATTTGTTTTAGGCCGTGTTAAATATTTATTTACAAGCCTGCGTGAAAAATCACTGGCAGGTTAATTCATTTTATAATTAAATAACTTTAAGTCGCAGCATAAACCAAAAATCGATTAACGTACAAATAGTATAGCCTACATACGAAAACTCCAGCCGTATTTACTTTTTATATAATGTGTTTATTATGGATTATTATTTGTTTTAAGATTTAAAAAAAAAACTATTTACAGACAAAAAGTTATCTAGGCCTACCAAACTACGCTGTGGGGATTTTTAACTAAGGATTGTTATTATAGTCTAATAACTATTTAGTAATTAATAATATTAAATTGAATGTGCCTATTTACGTTGCACCTGGATAGGTATTTTCAAACTGTTGTAGAACTGATGTAGGCTATATCTGTTTTAAAGTCGTTGAAAATTTATATATTTTACAAACGTTTCTGTTTACTTCGTCCATCAGAATAAACTGCTTAGATCTACAAACAACAAACTATTTCTTTACGGATTTTCATCATGGCAAAGCATTCGATTTAATAAAAATTGTAAACATAACCTTACAGTATATTGTAGGCTTTGTTTTGTGTTGAATTTGTTACACCAACCACAAATATCAATGTACATTATTTTGTCTGTAATAACAATAACAAAATTAACCTAAAGCCTTAACAAAAAACCTTAACCTTGCCGGCAGTACTCCGACAGACATGACTGAGTGTACGGTGTCAGACAAGTTGGTGTTTTTTTTTTGTGTTAATGTATGTGTTGTGTATGTGTTTTTTTAATGTTTGACGAGCTCATATGAGTGAAATAAGTCTTATCTGATGATGGGGTCAAAACCTCGAAACTAGTCAAGAACAACTCACTTGAAGTCACAAGACGGACCTACAAGGTAATTAATATATTATGTTTAACCTAAACGTTGAAAACATAACCTTAAATGGTTCAAATAGTTGGTAAAGCTTATGGACGAAATCAGCTGTTATAATATTAACGAATAGATCAAACAATAGAGCCTCGCGCATGCGCTATACTATACACTTAATATTTATAATTTCGTCAAGTTTTAAATATTCACAGAAACATTATTATTAACAGGTGTTATTTTACACTGGTGAAAAGAAATTTATGACGACAATTTATCAGCAATATATATAAGAAATTAATTTTTCAGTATTCAGGTCTCTAAATTGTAATATAATAGTAGAGAACCTTACATCGTAATTTTTATAAATTTACTAGAACTTTTTTAGTTTGATTGATCAATATGGTTAAAATTTAAATAAAAACGTACGGATCAGTCTGATTTTAAAAATATTGTTCCGTCAGTGACCTCTTTTTGTGAATTTATATGACTCGTTTCGGGACATCATCCCATCATCAGAATATCTCGTGAATGGAGGTCGTCAAAACATTAAGTACAAAACACACAAACACATAAAACAACAACACATTTAAAACACAGTTAATATGTGTACACCTCATGGCTACCGGAAGTAGACTTGTTTTATGTGTTTGTGTGTTTTATACATAATGTTTTGACGATCTCCATTCACGAGGTATTCTGATAATGGCATAGACGTCCCGAAACGCGTCATATAAATACACAAAAAGAGTTCACTGACGGTACAATATAAGGTACTGTACTATTATAGTATCATATATAAATTATTTTAATACTGTAGGCATATTTATAAAATCAGACTGATCCGTACATTTTTAGTGAAGTTTTAACCATAATGATCAATCAAACTAAAAAAGTTGTAGTAAAAGTAAGTTTATAAAAATTTGTGTATAAGTAGTGCATAAAAATGCAACTCTGAAAATCGGAATATTAATAAGTATAAATATTTATAAATTTTCCCGGTTATTAAGAGAATGTTTATTTGAAATGTAAAATATTGAACTACTTTTTACAGTATTAACTTGATGATGTGTGTGTGCGTTGGTGTGGGAAAAGGATTTGGTGTGTATGTGTTGAGGGATGGTGTGCATTGTAAGCACATACTTTATATGTGAGGTTGGTGAGTATTGTGTGTATACGGAGGGGGGGGGGTAGATGTGTTTAGATTGTATATTTAGTTAATAAAACCCCTAAGAGGTTTATAACATTGGGGTATTATTCATTTTTTGTATATACATTTTTGTAAAAAAAGAACACATAATATTTTAATTTAAAAAAGAAAAACAAACAAATAAAACTAAAAATTATTATATTTACCTTCGTATTTCCGTAGTGTGACTTCCTTTATATATTATGGCAACGCGTTTCGGAATCTATGTTCCATCGTCTGGCTTCTCTGAAGATCAGGTCGTCATATACTACATTAAAAACACTTCACAAACACAAACACACATGTCATTTAACAAAAACATATATTGATGCGAGGAATCGGTCATGCGAGGAAGTCACACGACGGAAATACGAAGGTAAATATAATAATTTTTACTTTAAGTAGTGACTTGGATACTGATACACAATGTTCAAATAAAACTAGCTGACCCGTGCGAAAATTTCACAAGTTAGGAGTACTTGCCTAATTTAATACGTTGATTTAGTTCTGTTAATTACGTTTATTTATTTACATTGATTTATAAACAACAGTTTATGTACAGTTTATGTAATTTAAACAATCAAACTAACAGCTGTCGTGTTAGTTAAACATATTGTTAATAGATGGCGCCTTTCATTAGGAACCATATGAAGTATAGGCCCTAATATAAAAGTTTTTTAATACAATTTTGTAACGAAAACATGAATTTTAAGCTGTTTGTCTATTTCTCGTCAATAGCGGGGAACATAAGCTTTAAAATGATGCTTGAAGAATTAAGAGAGATATCGCTTAGCGTGAAAAAAACACATTGAGAAATAATATAAGGATTCGTTCAAATTTCTGGGTTCATATTCCCCTTCTTTCCCCCCGCAAATTTTCTAAGTACGGTGTTGTAGGTACCATAGTTGTTTTCGATTTCGTTTCATTTTTGTAATCGGTGAAATCAACTTCCTATAAAATTTAATCACAGGTAAACGAAGGAACAGTGAAGTGAAGCTGTGACAGGCTTCGGTTTACAGACAATCGTGGCATTGCTACTGTATTAGGTTTGTAAAGCGACACATGCGAACAGGATTAGACAATTTGTAAATTTAGTTTTCAGAGTTCGGCTGCGATGCGATTGGAACGGGAGAGGGGCGGAGGGAAGGGGTCAAGTTTCCGTAGCCCGATGTAGCTATTTAGCATTCAGCATTCGATCTCGCAGCTTTGCCGAACCGAATTGCTCATTAAATTAGGGATGCAGTGGCGCCTAGTAGAACGACCCTCCTTCTACTCCTCCTTCGGTCCTCCGACACTTAACAGTGGTGTACTGTCTCTATTGAAACTTCGCATAAAGATTTGCATTCGGCGATTAGGCCGCCGTGACACAAACACAAAACCACAATTGAAGGCAAAGCGCTGTTATTAGCCTTACCTTTACAATTCAATTACCTTCTTGTACGATTCTTGTACGTAATACAGAAAAGATTATATTGATACAAACTACTTTTATTTGTAGGTCAAAAATAAAAGTGACGTACATTATTTCATAGCCTTAGCCTTAACACGAATTTTTCATTAAATCATCTGATAGCGAAACTCAAAATGTATTACATAATAATTAACAATTATACTTTGTCCGAACAGATGTGCGCTCTAAACCATAAAATCTACCCTCGCTCCCACACGCGCAGACACACTCACACGGCCTACCTGCTTAATGGTTCTTCTTTTGAATCACCAACTAGCCCTATTGCTACAAAATCACATTTTCTAACTGTTAAGTTTACCTAATTTTTACTTTAATTACTGAATTCTTTATATTATTCCTCGCAAAATGCGTCCAAACATGATACAATTGTGACAACTTTAAGCGGTTTTACGGTCAGTAGGTTACAAAATCATAAATGTGACTACTTCAAAATGGTTATTGACATTTTATTTGACAAATATGTTATGCTCGTCTTAGTTTAATAATATTATTTTCTTGGTTTATCAGTAATTGTACAGTAACATTTAAAATGAATTTGTATATATTTTTACTTTGTTTTACTTTAGTATACGTTCACTGTTATATTGATTCTGATTAGTTTCTTCTTTTTTTTTCGTACATTGGAAATTTTAGAAGACACGTTTAGTTTTATAATATTATTTTATTGATTTATTAGTTACTGTACAGTAACATTGCAAAATGAATGTTTAATTGTTTTTATTTTACTCTTAGTACACGTTCACTGTTATATTGATTCTGATTTAGTTAGTTTGTTTTTTGCATACGTTTGAAATCACTACTAGAATTACTGTAAAATTATGTATGTTATTTTGATCGTGTTAATTCAAATAAAATGTCAATAACCATTTTTAATTTGTAAAATTTATGATTTTGTAACATACTGACCATAAAACCGCTTAGAATTGTACAAATGTACCGTGTTTGGACTCATTTTGCGAGGAATAATATATAAAGTTCAGTAATTAGAGTAAAAGTTAAGTAAAAGTTAACAGTTAGAAAAATGTGATTTTGTAGTTGGTGTTCATAGAAGAGAGATTAGCGCCAGGTAGGTAGTGTGAGTGTGGGGGAGCGAGGGTCGATTTTATGACTTAGAGCTCTCTCCTGTTTGGACAAACTATAGTTTTTAAGACTGACCGCCAGCAATCCTTTGAAGTTTTATCTTCAATTAATAAATTTCACATATGTGCACTACACTTGTTTCGGGCATTTTTCGTCCATCGTCGGATGATCAAAACACTTAATTAAAAACATTCAACAAACAATTACAGTTATAGACATAACACTCACGCACATTAAAACATATAAACGTCCACATCATGTCTTACGTGCCAATCTTAGTGTAGCCTACTGATTAGTGCATAGTTGTTTTGAGTTCAAACTCGGCATGAAGTTTAACCTAGCAATGATCTATCTCAAGAAAAATAAGCGATTATATCCAATCATGTGTTTCAAAATAACGGCTGTTTGAAAATTTCAAACCTAAATTACTCAAAAACCGTACATTTTAACAAAAAATGTCAAGACATCCTTTTTTTAGCCCTTTTTATTACCTATCGGAAGGTGTAACTGTCAAAACAATCGTATGAAGAATCTGTATATTTAAAAAAATTCCTGATTTTAGTTCACTCACTTCCTGAAGTTAATACTTAACCGATTTTGATGATTCTTTTTTTATTTAAAAGATAATTTCCAGTTCTAAGTCACTGTGAAGCTAAATATTTTATTTACACTTTTATTTTAGTTTTATTCCGAGTTTTAAAAATGCATCAGTAGCCTATGCTACAACTAGGCTAAATAGGAAATACTGTAATTTGATTTTAAACAGCTGATAAACTAATTGAGTTTCAAATAAATAAGTTGTTTACTTTAAACTTACTCAAATGTCAACAGATGATTTGATTTAGGTTATGTTATTGTTGGTGTGTTTTAGGTCTGATTTGTAATGTTTATTGTTGATTCAGTAATCAGCTGTAGTCTCTAATATTTTCATTGACAGTTTATTTCAAATTTTAAATCAATTTTTAGGTTAGGTTTTTATTAAAGTGTAGACCTGAGCCTTGCTGACTATACAACGGGTTCCAACGGCACACAACGGGTTCCAACAGAGAGTTGGGGGGTGGGGGGTTGGCGTGCGGAGCACGCAGGGGTCTCCCCTAGTAATAGTTAAGTTATGTGTAATAATTGGTTTGTTCAACCCATCATCCTTACCAACACAGTAAACACAACAATATTGTATGTGCATATGATGTTATTATCTTTAACTTAGCTATAATTCTTTATTCGATTGTTTTTAAAGTTACACCATCCAATAAGGAATCAAAAGGGCTACAAAGGTGTCTGGAAATTATTTGTTGTTAAAATGTATGGTTTTTGAGTAATTTAGGTTTGAAACATTCAAACAGCCGTCATTTTGAAACGCATGATTGGATATAATCGCTTATTTTTCTTGAGATAGATCATTGTTAGGTTAAACTTCATGCCAAGTTTGAACTTAGTCAGTCAAACATTTCTCTAGATATGAATTATTTTGTAAAAGAAACCAAATGACGGATATCTGGAAAGCAAAGCGTAAGTTCTTTTTTTCCTTACTTTTACATGTAGATTCGTAAATCACCCTGTATATTGTCTCTAAGAACTAAAAATCATTTTCATGTTCCGACTACAGAGAAAACATGTTATAGTAATATCTACACGCATATTGCTAAAACATTATTTAATAAACTGCCCAGTGCGTTAAAATTGAATGTACAAAAGAATATTTTTTCTAAAGTATTTAAATTACGGCTGATGAGTAGCCAATGCAGGAGATTGAATCTTTGTTATATCGTTGCAAATGATTATATTCAAAACTCCACTGTATTTGTTTTGACTAAATTTTGTGTATACAGAGTGTTCATAAAATTCTTCTAACCCCCTTCGTTATTTTTATTACTGAAATTAAGTTAACAAAACTTTGTACACATACATCTTGTGTAGGTATATACCAGGACAAATTTGTTGACATATCTGACCCTCTACGATTTTGGGGTTTCGGGTACCGGAATGGGACTAACGATTTCAAATGTAAAGGTACGCCGTGTAAATACACTATTGTAAAGCTTATTAAAAGAGAAACAGAATGGCGTGAGCTAGAGCTTAGTTTCTTGCTTCGTTTCAAAGTAATGTACAATCGAAGTACTGGGAAATTATGTTTTTATTATATCAAAGCAGGTTATTAATTTGTTAATAATATTAGGAATAAGTAGATTGTTAAGGGTACTAATTTATAAAAAAATATATTATTTTGTCAATGTGTTTTATAACTAGAAAAACTCAAATACAATCTAAAAATTATACCAACACAGGATATCGTTTTAGTTACATTTAAAAGAGCTGATGTTAAAAAAAGTAAATGTTTGCGGTCAGGAACGAAATTCATCACGCTTTTTCTTCAATTCTTTTACGAGCCTTAACGGCAACATACACAAATAATTTTTATTTTTCAATTAATTGCCGTTTATTATTATATTGTTTTTTATACAAATATTTACTGTTTCCATACGTTTAATGTGTAGAATTAATTATAACATCATAAGATGGTAAACACAGTTAAATGTTCATTGTAAATACATTCAATAAACATAAATTGTTGGCACATCAATCTAGGCCTAACGTAAAATTATTGTGTGTATGTTTAATTTATATTTATATTATATATATATTTATATTATTAAATAATTTTAGCTTAGGCCTAGACTTAAAATTACTTTCTAGGCCTAACCTAAAATTATCGTATGTATGTTGCCGTTAAGGCAGGTAAAATAAATTAAATATACACACAATAATTTTAGGTTAGGCCTAGACCGACGACAAAACATTTTATGTTTATTGAATGTATTTCAGCGCTTGACGGTAATATCTGAACTACGCCGGACGGAACCGATCGTCTCTTAAATTAAATTGACGAACCAAAACACACGTTTCTTGAATGTATTTACATTCATTGTCATAGCAACCAATTTGATAACGCTATTTCGTTGCGCGTATTTTCTATTTGTAATTTCCATAGCAACCAATTTTGCTAACGTTTTTTCGTTACTCGTATTTTATATTTGTCATTTCCATAGCAACCAATTAATAACACTTTTTTTCTTTGCGCAATACATTTTCTATGTTTCACTCCTATCGCAGACCGCGTTAAGGAACTTCGTTCTAATAAAAATGTGATTTCCCAGAACTTTGATTGTCCATTACTTTGAAAGCAATGAAAGACACAATTGCGCAAAATCTCAGTTCTCTATTCTGGTGGAAGTTTACGGTGTATTGGTTTAGGGTACTTAGCGCATTTTCACCTCTTAAACGTAAATAATAAAAATGGTTTTACGACATTTCTCTTTTGCTAATTAATCGCTATGCTGAATAGTCTGGGCGTGAATAGCGAACACACATACAGTCTTTGTCTTCCATTTATGTATGTGGTTTATTTATGATGTGGTTGTGTTCAAGTGAAGGTAAAAGTCCGTAGACCTACACTTCTCTATAACTGCTCTTGAGATTATTTTGTTTTATCTTTTTCTTCCTGTTGTCGCCCCTCCTCCTCCTTTAAAGTTTCGTTCTCATCGTCCCTCTTTATATATCCGGTTTCGTTCTCGTTTCCATTTCTTCGAGTCTGATCCGTCTTCCGGTTTTATATTGCCCGCGTCGAGTCTTTGTCTTCCGTTGATGTTTTAATCGATTCAGGATCGTTTGACGGACATAAGAAACAGAGGCGGATAAGGAGCAAAATTTTGGTAGGGGGACTTTCCGTGGGTTTGGGAAATTTTTAAATTATCATACTAAAAATAAGAAATTTGGGAGCATTTTAAGGTAGACATTTTTTCTTCAGAATTTTATGATTTTTTAAGACTTTTCTGCGATAGGACATTTCAAATTCGTCAAGGGCAAATAGTCTTAATAAAAATGGTTTTAAATCTTACAACTCAGATTTTGTATAATAGGCCTAGTGCATAAACAATAAAATTTCTATTATTTGTACAGGACTACAGGTGTTTAAGGGTCTGCTCCAGTAAACGAGAAAGCAACCGGAAACGAAAGCGCTTCTCACTATATCCCTATCTAAACAGTGCAATTTCTTGCAGCTGAACGCTTTGACATTGCCTCATCTCAAACCATTTTATAAGTCTTTTGTAATTGAGTGTTGAAAAAAAATGAATAATCTTTATAAAATTTCGGATCCGGCTTGCAAATTATTTTTCATTATTAATTTTGTATTGTGTTAGGAAAAAAATTCAAACTTTGTACTTACAAAATGTCAATTATGTAACAAATCAATTTAGTTAAAAAAAAACTAAATTGCAAAACGGATGCGTATTGTGACTGTGCTTAGAATGAGACCTTGCAAACAATTTTATGATAAAAAGTAAACGAAATGAATGGTTTGAAATTTAAAATTGCTCTTATGGGATAAAAATCCAAGATGGCCGCCACTACAGCAGACCCTTAATAAGCACTGATAGAACAATTTTACGACTATGACTTCATAGAAACACGCTTGATACTAAATGAACTTTTTAGAATATCAATGTTTGAACTGTTTGAAGTTAAATCTATATATTGTGCCTACTAAGGCCTTATGCTATAGAGAAAGTTTATGGTTTCCTGATTTCTCTCAAAAACTTGGTTGGGTTCAAAGGGTTTATCGTGGTATATATATATATATATATATATATAGAGGGTGTTTCTTAAATAGGACGCCAAACTTCTGGAGTGGGTTCCTTACATCAAAATAAATAAGAAAAGTTCCTATAAACATGTGCCCTAAAACGCTTCGTTTTCCAGATATCCGCCATTTTGTTTTTTTTACAAAATAATTCATATCTAGAGAAATGTTTTACTGATTGAGTTCAAACTTGGCATGAAGATTAACCTAACAATGATTTGTCTCAAGAAAAATAAGTGATTATATCCAATCATACGTTTCTAAAAGGGTCTGTTTGAAAAATTCAAACCTAAATTACTCAAAAACCCTACATTTTTCCAAACATTATTAAGGCGCATTTTCTGTACAAAACAATCGGATGAATGATAGTAGTTAAGTTATGTGTAATAATTGGTTTGTTCAACCCGGCATCCTATACCAACACAGTAAACACAACAATATTGTATGTACATATGCTGTTATTATCTTTAACTTACCTATTATCATTTATTAGACTGTGTTGACAATTACACTATCCGATAAGGAATCAAAAGGGTTACAAAAAATAGGCCTTAATAATGTTTGGAAAAATGTAGGGTTTTTGAGTAATTTAGGTCTTCACATTTTTTTATAAAATGAACTAGTTTTGAGTAATTTAGGTTTGAAATTTTCAAACAGACTCCATTTTGAAACGTACGATTGGATATAATCACTTATTTTACTTGAGACAGATCATTGTTAGGTTAATCTTCATGCGAAGTTTGAACTCAATCAGTCAAACATTTCTCTAGATAAAATTTAAACTTGAACTGGACTTATGAGAAATAACACTATATAACTATATAAATTTCTCTAGATATAAATTATTTTGTAAAAAAACAAAATGGTGGATGTCTTAAAAACGAAGCGTTTTAAGGCGCATGTTTATAGGAACTTTTAAATTTATTTTTATGTAAGGAACCCACTCCAGATGTTTGGCGTCCTATTTAAGAAACACCCTGTATATACAGTTATAGATATCCAACCGACCAACCTTTTCTGAACCTTAGTGGTTCTTGTCTACGACTTCAAGAACCTTAACCTTCTGCTCCAGTAAACGAGAAAGCAACCAGAAACGCAAGAGCTTCTCTCTATAGCCGTATCTAAACAGTGCAATTTCTTGCAGCTGAGCGCTTTGACATAGCCTCATTTTAAACCATTTTATAAATCCATCTTTTGTAATTGAGTGCTGAAAAAAAAAAACTGAATATTCTTTACAAAATTTCGGATCCGGCTTGCAAATTACTTTTCATTAATTAAATTACAAGTGAAAAAACATAGACCAAGACCGGGAGTTGAACCCGGGACCTTCACGTTTCCGTCGTGCTGCTCTGCCATCTGAGCTACCCTGATATCTAGCGATATTGGTCGATGTTATCTCAATTATACGGTTTTTACTGCAATTATTGAATTAACAGATGGAATACCTCGTGTATACGACATTGAAGACAATCTCAATTCTTATTTCGCAGTTTACAGTGGTGTTATTATTATTATTTTATTTTTTTCCGCTTACACACTTCCTCAGCAAGGGATATTTAATTAAATTACAAGTGAAAAAACATAGACCAAGACCGGGAGTTGAACCCGGGACCATCACGTTTCCGTCGTGCTGCTCTGCCATCTGAGCTACCCTGATATCTACCGCTATTGGTCGATCTTATCTCACTTGTACGGTTTTTACTGCAATTATTGAATTAACAGATTGAATACCTCGTGTATACGACATTGAAGATAATCTCAATTCTTATTTCGCTGTTTACAGTGGTGTTATTATTATTATTATTATTTTATTTGTTTACACTTACACACTTCCTCAGCAAGGGATATTTAATTAAATTACAAGTAAAAAAACATAGACCAAGACCGGGAGTTGAACCCGGGACCATCACTTTTCCGTCGTGCTGCTCTGCCATCTGAGCTACCCTGATATCTACCGATATTGGTCGATGTTATCTGAGGAAGTGTGTAAGCGGGGGAAAAAAAAAAATAATAACAGCACTGTAAACTGCTAAATGAGATTGTCTTCAATGTCGTATTAATCTTTCATTCAATTTTTCATTATTAATTTTGTATTTGTGTTAGGAAAAAAACTCAAACTTTGTACTTACAAAATGTCAATTACATAACAAAAGAAACAATTTTTAAAAAAATCTAAAATGCAAAACGGATGCGTATTGCAATTGTGCTTAAAATGACACCTTGCAAACAATTTTATGATAAAAAATAAACGAAATAAATGGTTTTAAATTTAACATTACTCTTATGGGATAAAAATCCAAGATGGCCACCACTACAGCAGACCCTTAAGGAAGAAAATTACCTTCCGCACTTGCACTGCTGACTGGCGTACTTGACTTTAAAGATTTGTGGCTTTTAGATGTCATGTGATTGTATTGTGTACCGGAGACAATTGCCACCAAAATGAAGGCAAACCTGTTTGGGGGGGGGGGGGTCCCCAGTTTCCCCTGGATCCGCCCCTGATAAGAAATGGTCTCTTTTAGAATATGTTCAGGTGTTTTCGTTTTGTATTCAAAACGAGTATTTACAATGAACTAGGAAAACTCGTGGTTTGTGTGAAGGACACTTGGTAGGCCTAAACTATAATAATATACAGAGTGTAAAATAAGTCCTGATACACTTCGATATAATTTAAATGGATTGCTATATCAACATAAACCCTCTACATACCTATTGCGGCATTTTTCCTGGTATTTAAGGGGGGTTAACAATGTTGCCCCCTTTTGAAATGGGGGGATAAAGGGGGTAGCTTTAATTTTTTAAATGAAAACCCCTATCTTGGGACGCATCATTGGAAAGCCCTTTAAAAACCATTAATTTCCGTTGTAAGAAAATACAAATCGGCTAACGCACTCTTTCGCTACGCTCAAAAATATTATTTTGTAATTAATAACAGTCCCTTGACCAGATTTTGCATATCTTTTTCCGTCTTTTAAATAATCTAAAGTTAAAAAACTTAGAAAATAACATTTTTGAACGTAGCAATCAAGTGCGTTAGTTGATTTGTATTTTCTTACCACAGAAATTCATGGTTTTAAAGGGCTTTCCAATGACATGCCACAAGAAAGGAGTTGCCATTTAAAAAATTAAAGTTGCTCCCTTTATCCCTCCGTTTCAAAAGGGGGACAACATTTTTAACCCCTAAAAACCAGTAAAAGTATTATAATAGGTATTTATAGGTTTTACGTTCATATAGCAATCTATTTAAATTATATGGAGGTGTATCGCGACTTATTTTACACTCTGTATATAAAATCTTTCGAAGTACTGTAGATAGGATATTGAGTTCAAATTTAGTGCCTACATATGAAAACTCCAACTGTACTATTAGTTTTTATATAATACTAGTGAGCCCCCGTGAAAAATCACAGGCGGACTAATTAGATACACATCAGAAATACATCATTTATACAAAATACTATTTAAAAACAACACACTTTACGGCTACCTAATTATTATAAGGATTATAAAACATGTAAGAATATTTGTTAAAATTTTGTATTTATGTATGTTATTATTTAAAGAATGGTAGTATATTTTAATTGCCTTTTATTTCATATTGATAGATCAAATGATTTCGAAGTTATTAATATTATAATGAAGAAATTAATAATTTAATATGTTCATATGTTATACGAAGATGTACGAACGTTTCCGAAGTTAAACGAATAGGTATTTCTTCTTGAAATTTGTACAAACGAACTTTTTGAGGAAAAAAGATTGTATTTATATACAGTTTATAACCTCAAAGCAAATATTATAACGTATTATAACATACATTATTTCTATAACTCATATTTAACAAAATCAAATTATTCATAAGAAATTATAACGATTGAAGTTGTAAACATTGCCCCAAAGTATAATCTACACTGGGTTTGTTTAAGTATTACAGATGATGGGTGAAATATTATATTATATGTTACTTATGTAAGTACGTATTTGATATTTTAAAAGTTATTTGTTTGTCTGAAAAAAATGCTTTACTAGTGTTGAGAGCGTTTCCATTTTTTCAAAACATATCCATATCAAAATATCATCTGCTCAGTTAGGGTGTTTTAAAAACTTTATACTCTTCTTATTTTTAAACGGTTAGAATAACTTGTTAAACCCAAAATCATGATAAAGCACAGGTGTTTCATAAGAAATTCAAAAGTTTTCCGCCAAATTTTTGAAATTTCAAAATTATATTTTTAATGGTCTCTAAAAAGTAGTCCCCCGTTTAAAATCAACTATACATCTTGTACTTTTATAGATCTCAATGGTGGCCCAGTTAAAATGGACACCTTGTATAGGAATTGCTTTTGAATACAAGTTTCTATTTATGAAGTAATTAATAATAAATTTCTTAATTTTTCTCGGGTAAGGTGTTTTTTAACGGTCCGTCTATTCGAACACCGAACGACTACGCTAACCACTGCGCCAAGCCGCTATATTTTAAATATAGATACGTCTCGGATACAAAACTACGGTCAGTCGTAACATCAAAGCCCGCGTATCATACTGTATTAGCTAATGAATAATTTCGATAATCTTGGCGGACGAAGACAAAAGGCCTCCGGTTAATTTCCTAAGCTAATTGAGGTAAAATAATTGGCCATTCACAATCAAAGTTCCTTTAGCTTTGAATATGCGACGAGTTGAGGATTATTAAACAGATAAAGGGCATAGATATGCTGTGTAATAAACCAAAAGGCAGTATCCCGCCTTGCCTCTCCTCGTATATCGCCTACTGGCTACTGTTAATGGAACTGGCAGGCGTTACGTTAGATCTTCTTCTTCATCTCTCTCTCTCTCTCTCTTTAAAATTGTATTATTCCAGCTGTCGTGCCCGCCTCATCTGAGTTGAAAATAAAGAACATTTTCCAATCTTTCCGTTAGCCGACCTGAAAACATTACCATGCAAAATTATAGTAATGACAATATCGAATCAACTCGAGGCGTTGACAGACGATGACCTTTTTGTAGGAACGATAATATAGTGCTCAAAACCTAAACACTTTATCGTTTCTGTGAGTTTAAGGGGGCGCTACACTGTCCGCCATATTGAATCTGATTCCCATAAGAAAGTCATTTTTACCCGTTAATTCGTGGAATAAATTTAAAAATTTGGTTTAATTTTGAAGTAGAGTTATATGCAGATGTTTATTGCTAAATACATTTTCAAAAACCGTTTTATTGTTTTCATAAACGTATGTTATAAATAGTAAAAAATAGTAAACTTCATTAATTTTTTACTCAGTTGAAAAATGAGATATTTCAAAAAACCTTAGCAATCAACACCCACAATCTATTTTACTTTAGGAAATAAAATACAGATTTCGTTTTTTGGCAAAAACAACACAAAAATATGCTTAATAGTGAAGGTATGTTTTGGTTATTTAACATTGAAATTGGTACCCAACTTCGCCGTTTTGAATGTAGGGAGCTGAGCCTTAAGAGTGATCCGAACTGGAAATAAAATTGACGTCGGTTTTGAGATTTGTATTAAATATATTTCTTAGTAATCTGTACTTTACAGTTATATATCTTCAGGGCCGCCCAGAGAGTTTAAGGGCAAATTTAATTCTTGAGGCCCCGACTCCGATTTAGCTTGTGACTCGAAGCTAAATGTTCGGGGGGGGGGGGGGCGAAGGAAGTGTAATTTTTTCCACACAATAGTTAATTCTAACAAAATGAAAATAATTAGAAAATAATATAGTACACGTAGACAGTTGTAATACATAATAATATTAGAAATTAATAAAAATAATTGCCTATATTGAAAAAATAAAGGAAACTGTTAGGCCTTTACGACCTTCAAGCTTGATTTAATTTATAAAGGTACTATATTCTTTATTTGTATTTACTCTTTAAAATTAATATTACAGTACATAAAGAGTTGTAAAGGGTTGAAACTGATTATGAAATATTTTTAAACTAATGAATTATTGAAAAAAGTAAATGGACTGTTAAATCAACATATTCATATTTTTCAATTTTTCAATTATTTTTAAAGTCAAGGGGCTCCTTGGTGTTGGGGGCCCGGAGCAATGTGCTCGTTTTGCCTCCCCCCATCCCTCTTGGCGGCAATGTATATCTTATTGGGTTTCTCTTGAAGTTCTACATCGAAATGATGTATCACATGACCACCTTCCCATTTAAAACAACAAAGTTACATTCAAGATGGGGGATATATTTTTTGAAATCATAGTAAAATAGTATTTTTTAAATTGAACAGGTTCCTGAAAGTACGGAGTTAATATGTGTGACAATTTTTAAACTATTAAGGGGTGCCGTACTTTTGTATCACTCTGTATATATTTATATATTTTCAGTGTAACTTATTAATACTTACCACCTCTATTATTAAAAAAAAAAAGAAAGCGATATACAAAATCTGATCTCGGGACAGTTATTCAAAGTAGGGTTAACCTAAGAAAACCTATTTACAAAATCCCCAAAGCCCCTCCCTCCCGACCCATATCAAATCTTTTTTAGTGGATACATACCTATGACTTGTGATGAATCAAATTCAAACAGTTACTTACCGTCAGGGGGAACCTTAGAAAACCTATTTAACAAATCCCAAAACCCCCTCCACCTCCTACTGCACCGTCTAAAAAAATTTTAATTGACGTTAATATGGCTTGTGATACATCAAATTTAAGCTCTTTGAAAACCATGAACTTCTGTAGTAAGATAATAGAAGTGCGTATTCTTTCGGCACGATAAACAATTTTATTTTTATAATATTTAAAAGACGGAAATACGTATGTAAAATCTGTTCTCAGGACAATTATTCATCTTTTATGAGTAGGCTACGTTTGAAAATCTAATTATAAAATTTCCTAAAAATTCAAATGGGGTGGTAGGGGGAGGTTTTGGAGATTTTTTAGATAGGTTTTCTAAGGTTCCTCCTACTGTGAATAACTGTCAAGAGCAGATTTTGTAAATCTCTTTCAGTTTTTTCAATAATAGAGGTGGTAAGTTTAAAAAATTAACCTATATTACACTTAGCCTATACTACTGAACGTGATACCCAATCTGGCCAGGCTGTATGCTTTAAACATTTATAACCTACGTTACCGCACATACTAAACCGGACTATAGAGACTGTGTCAATATCCGTTGAGACGTTTAGGAGCCAAGGTTGAATAAAGTCCACATAACAGATAGGATCCCCACTTCATTTGTCCTCGCAGTGGTGTAGAGGAAACAGGATTAGCGTTCTAGACGTACAAATAACTCTATGCTGCAGGTGCAATCAA
>JAGFPH010000024.1:134739-169817 GCA_018207615.1 Philaenus spumarius
CTCGCAGTGGTGTAGAGGAAACAGGGTTAGCGTTCTAGACTTACAAATAACTCTATGCTGCAGGTGCAATCAATTATATACTAATCTGTGCACTTTCCATGCCCCGAGGTGTACAGAGGTGTATCGTTAAACGATATTTCTCTCGTCGGGTCGAAGGTCGAAGAAACCCTTGACTCCTCTTCATTAGCCGGCCTAGACCTCTCCCCACCCTAAAACACTTGTTACATTCTAATCTTTGTTCCCAGGCTTTTGGAATTAATAACGACCCATAAAAGTTAATTACTGTACTTGTAATCGATAGTTGAAATTTGCAAATGTTAAAGTTGTAGCGGTAACGAAATAGTTTCGTCAAGTCTGTCCGCGCGAGATAGCCTCGTAGTTCTTTGACGATTGTAGCAAGCGCGCAATGTCACTGTTTTAACGTTAAACTATGAGTCTAAATGAGAAATACTTGAAACACAAATTAAATACTGTAAATCGACGAAAACTAAAAACAGCCCAGAAAATCAAACCAAATCAATTGATGTTAGTGAACGACTATCTTGCAACTGCATGATCAACTGCACATTGGCATTCGAAATGAACAAGTAATTACAGCCATGCCACATGTAAGAATAGTACGTATTTATTCTTCACTCGCAGATATGAACGAAAAGAATATCGGGTACGTATTGAGCCTTATCAATACACGCAATTCAATAAACGTTGTCAGATTTGAGTTTTAATCTGTTTAATTTTTTCAAAATTGTCCATATTTTTAAAATTTGAAATTTTTCGAGTAAGGGAACTTAAGCACATTTTTGGAAAGGATGTCTTCTTATGAATCTAAGATAAAACTTTATTTTATGTAGACTATTTTATGTGGTAACAAAAAACACTACTTTTTGGACGTTTTGGAACACCCTGTACATAAAAAATTTAATGTAAAAAAGTTGAAACATTAATAAGTTTTTTGTAAAATGTCCAGGCCATGTGGGAAAATCCAACCATACAAGACGACCATAACATAACATTGTAATTATAAAGTTTCTGAAATGAACAGATGCCCCCGCCGTGGTACCGACATTCGATCCTGTATTTTAATATTCGTCGATGTAGCCATGGTAACAGGTTTCCTTAAAGTGATTTACTGAAACCAAGAGAATGGTCCACCCGTACATTATTATGTATCGGGATCGATAATTGTACAAGTGCAAATGAACGAGATATTAAGCTTAGAAAGACGAAGGGGTTGGGGATTCAAAGGGGCCTTAATGAGAGCAGTCAAAAGGGTTTGATGAAGTACAGAAGGGGATGAGAAGCTACTTTATTGATCCTTCGATCTGATCAGGGAGGAACTTTACTTTCGTCGTGTGTCGTCCTTGAAACAGAATGCCAACTTTGCTTTCATTTGTTTAAGGCAAAATTTGGAATACAAAGTTTATTCGAGTAGCCCCTTTTATCGCTAAGCTACGTTTCCCTGGATTTTACTAGAGATGGATGTGTATTGACATCTCTGGTTGTTTGTGTTATAATAGATGGACTTTCATCATTGCCTCTTACCCACAACAGCCACTTGTAAAACCTGGGGGGGGGGCCTAGTAAGACCTAATGAAACATCAGCCGACTCCAATTACTCTCACTTTTTCCTCTTTATTTCTTCTTATCGGAGCTGATGAAAAGGTCAGTGAGAATACCCGCAGTTTAACCTAGAGCTTCCCGAAGTCTAACCTAGAGCTATCCGAAGTCTAACCTAGAGCTACACGAAGTCTAACCTAGTGCTACCTGAAGTCTAACCTAGAGCTACCCGAAGTCTAACCTAGAGCTATACGAAGTCTAACATAGAGCTACCCGAAGTGCTACCTAGAGCTACCCGAAGCCTAACCTAGAGCTACCAGAAGCATAACATAGAGCTACCAGAAGTCTATCCTAGAGCTACTCGCAGTCTAACCCAGAGCTACCTGAAGTCTAACCTAAAGCTACTTGAAGCCTAACCTAGAGCTAACCGAAATGTAACCTAGAGCTACCCGAAGTGTAACGTAATAAACGCTCTCTTACAACAACTATTGCAAGCCGTAGATGTCCCCGTTTTCATCTTTATGTAAACAAATAATTAAAATGCGAATACTCTGATTCTGTTATGCATCACATAAGAAATAATTGTGCAGAATTTAAGCTCTCCATTCTCACAGGAATTAAAGGGGTATTGTTTTAGGGTAGTTGCTCCATTTTAACCCCTTAAATGTAAGTAATAAAAATAATGTTAGCACTCTTGCGCTAATTAATCAGTATGCCAAATTTCGTCCCGATCGTAGAAACGGTCCGGGCGCGCGTAGTGAACACACGTAGAATTGCATCACAAATACCCACAGACGTTTTTTCTTTATATATATGGAGATGTTTTTACCCTATCTCAATACATTCCATTAGTTCTACAAATGTCAGATTTAATTTTTCATTCTCCTTTGACGTTCAAATTTCTGATTTCGTTTCGTAATTCTTTCTCCCGTAACGTTAAAAATAATAACAATTGATGAAATTAAAGCATTTCCAATTTATTTTAGGTCGGTTTTGTTTAACTCTTTGTAAAAATAAAAAAACTCTTGTCTTCCGGTAAACATGTTTGATCAGATGCTTCATATGTATGGCCTGTCGAATACTGATCTACTGCCCGCACAACTAACCCGATCAAAATAATTAAAGTAATCATTATATTAATAAGTGATCATAGAAAATTGTAGTACCTTTTTTAAGTAATTATTATAAAAGGAGAGGAATGAAACTTATATCATTCGAAAGGAACTGTGTCATAGATGTGCAGAAACAAAACAAGATACGTTCATATATTGCCGTAAAGACAATTAAAATAAAATAAACTAGGCCTAACCTAATATGGTGTAGCTGGTTAACCAAATCAGCTGTTTATCTGTTATTCCACGTAGGTGGTTGCATGGCAATTGTGTGTATATTACTATATATTGCCGTTAAGATAATTAAAATACACTAAACGTCTATTCTAAAACTGTGTTTCTAAGTTGGTTATCTAAATCAGCTGTTTTGTCTCTTATTTTATACAGTTCGTTGGTAGGGCAATGAATATAAGCATATTTATTTGTACGTTATGGCTGTATATTTTCCATTCAAATTTGATTTTTCAATACAAACACTTCAACTAATTAAATGAAAACATTTGAATCACGTTTATGGTTGTATGAGCTAAGATCCCTTTCCTTTTCCTGCAAAGTTTTTGTATATTGCCATTAAGGCAGGTTAATAATATAATCAAACACACATAATTTTTTTTGTGTAAGTACATTTATGGCACTGTGCCTTTTAAATAATATTGATAAAGAATAATTCAATTTGAATTCAATTTTATTATTTTATTTGGAAATTTTTGTCGTCAAACATTTTAGACTTAGTAATATAAATGTAAATAAAATCGCACCAAGTAGAGTTCGATCTTTCGATGGTTTCATATTTTATATTTCTGAACACAGTGAATAAGGACATTTAGCTAATGATGACAAGAGTATTTACGAAACTGATAGTTTATACTGAAATTTTGTATCTTTAAATGGACTTCATAATTATTTATCTTTATTCATTTGTTATATTATTCTACTGTTCAATAGTTTTATTATTTACTATTAAAGAAATTTATTTTTTTATTAAATTTGTGTCATAAGTTTTCTCAATCTTCCTCTTTGCCCTTTCCCACTCTTTCCTCATAACGTTCAGGTAATAAATAATTATTTGAATACAAATTAATTATTTTAAAAACAAATTAAATTTCGTTAAACTACAAACAAAATTGGTCGAATTTCTAGCATATACTAGTATGTATTATTATGTGCGTAACAACTTAGATAGCAGGTTTACTTGGATGGCAACCCCACACACCAAAACTTTGTAAAAATATTGACTCATGAAATTTATTTGTTAAGAAAATGTTTGTATTTTGCAAGCATACAGGTGCCGGTGCGTTTTTTACTACACCAGTCATAAATTCCTAGCATTATATGGTATTCCATCTGAGCTTATCGAGTGCTTTTATGGCAGAAAAATGCCATCGGAATCGTAGAAAATCTTTCAGATCGGCGATTTCGTAGAAAAACCTTCATTAGGCTTAGTATAACGTCCAAGCCTTCCCTCAATATTTTCTGTAATTTAGTTGATATAAAACATAATATTGATGATTGATAATAGTGTGGTCATGTTGCGTTAGGGTACATCTCTAGTTTAAAATAAATTATAGTTTAAAAAACTAAAAAGTATGCCTTAATAGCAAATCGAACTAAAAATTAGAAAATAATTTTTAAGTATGAAGTTTGTTCTACAGTGATAGAAAGTCCAGTAATTCATTATAATTAAATAATTTGTAATAAGTTTAAAACAACAATTTAATAATTAGCAAAATAATAAATTGTATTGTTAAAAGCGTGGGGTGCTTGACATCTAATGTTACTAATACTTCAATGGTAGATATTTATAAAAGTAGAGTTATTATACATATATAGTAAAACGCACCACACGCTTTTTTACAATAACTTTAATTATTTTGTTAATTATTATTTTTAAATTATAACAAATTATTTAATTATAATGAATTATTGGACTTTCTATCGCTGTAGAACAAACTCTTCATACTTTAAAGTTATTTTTTACTTTTTAGTTTGGTTTGCTATTAAAGCGTGTTTTTTTTTTTTTAGTTTTTTTAACTATAATTTATTTTTTAGTCTCAAAACGAAATCAAAAGTAATTGTAAGCGAGAGACTTGATTCTTTGTATACCGTATGTGTGATAATAGATTTAAAATTTTGTATGTAAAATTTGGGGGGGGTGTAAATTATTGCATTGTCATCGGTCCTTGACACATGTGCAAATTTTCAAGTTAATCAGACGTCTTTAAGTTGGGGAAAATAACGTTGAAAGATTCAGTGGGGTATGTAAACTATTGTATTGGTATCAGTCCTTGACACATGTGCAAATTTTCAAGTTAATCAGACGTCTTTAAGTTGGTGAAAATTACGTTGAAAGATTCCGTTACATACAGGTCAAGCTAATACAAAGCGTGTAAAAATAATAATTATCAATCGCCTTCCAACTCTAGGAGATACATTGCCTTGGCAATTGTGTAACGCGGGATGCATCCCCTAGTAGAAACACGTGTTCAACTTGAGCAACGCCAAACAGCTGATTGGACGATGCACGCGCACTGATCAAAGGATGGAGCAAACTCTGGCAAATGTTCGGCAAAACAATCTCTCCCTTACAAATTAATGTAGTTTACTTGTTTTAATAAACTGAATGCAAACTTTTATTTACAAAAATGATTGCATAACCTTAATTTGTCATTTAATATTTAAAAAAATGTAATTTCTATTGTAAAAGTTTGTTACCTAATTGAAATTTGTACTTATCTTTTGAAAAGTGTTTTAAAGTGCATTAAATTTATTTTATTTTTTAATAAAAAAATTGGACCAATTAAACACACAGTACAGTCAATAATAATGCAAATTACTTTGTTTAAATACAATTTCACTTTATCAATTTAAGTCAGATCTTGGAGTATGTTATCGTCTCAACTCCAACTTAAACTAGCAAGTTAAGGAAATTTTTGAATGCCCAAAAACAAATTAACCTCTCAACTTTTATATTTTGTGTTCCAGTACGTCACTTCCTTTGTGTGTCATATTTTTAACAATACTTGGCATAAACAAGACCGCTACTTGCAATAGATTGAGTAAACTTGGCAAACACAGAAGTAGTAGATTTATTTACCTGCAGTATATACCAATGATTTAATAAAATACCATTAAAAGTTTAAAAGATGTCTGAAAGCAGATAAAAAGCTGTTATTTCAAGATTTCTCGAGGTTATGTCCGTTTACTCAATTAATTAATTTGATCTATCGAATCTAGCATTTTAAAGGAGATATTAAAAATAATATGTTTAAACATTTTATTTTAGCGTAAATGAACGCTAATGAACGCTAATTTCATTAAATTTGAAATCTTATGTGCGCATATAATGTTTGGTTTTTGTCCATCACGTTGTAAATAGCTTACCTGAAAAGAAGGCATTATTGAATTTTTTTCTCATTATTGAATAATATATAATAATAACAAAATATAACTATAGCTATGTACAGAATGGGTGAAAAGTCAGAGAACGGCTTAATATTTCCCATATAAGTAAAATTTGAAGGTAAATGTGATTGAGGAACCTATGTTATGTAAAAATACTATTTTATTAAGATGTCAAAAATTTGGTCCGCCATCTTCGATCAACCATTTTTAATGTAACTTTTTTTAAGTAGGGATGTGGTCATGTGATACATCATTTCAATGTAGAATTTTAAGACAAAATCAATGGTGAAAACTGCACAATCATATCTCAAACCGTTCTGAAGATACTTGCATTGATTTACATTAAATCATATAATTAACTGTATGTAAACATTAAATAAAGTACATTAAACTTCTTAAGTATCAAATTTCAATGTTGAATAAAATTAACATTATCAAACAATGAAATCATAAGGTATTAATTTAATGCGCATCAATAATGAACAAAAATAATAATAATAAATACCAAAGAGGATTACAATAAATAAACAAGTAAGAACGCTATAAAAATAAATGCAAATATCTTCAAAAAAGTTTGAGATATGGATGTGTGGTTTCACCATTGATTTTGTCTTAAAACTCTACACTGAAATGAAGCATCACATGGCCACTTTCATATTAAAAAAGTTACATTCAAAATGGCGGATCCAAGATGGGGGACCAAATTTTTGACATTTTAATAAAAGAGTACTTTTACATAGAGTAAGGTTCCTCAATTACACCTACCTTCAAATTTTCCTTACATACGAAATATTACGCCGTTCTCAGACTTTTCACCCACCCTGTATATAAGCGACTTTGTCCTGACTGAATGACTGTCTGACATAAATGCACTACTCAAGTACAAATACGAAAATATAAAGGTAGGTCATAGACGCACACTAAGAAAGGATTTTGCAAAGTTTTTATTTGAAAGCGTAAATACAATGAACATTCGTGGGTTCACTCCCAACCTTATAACAATGACTTCATATCAATAAGACGAACAGTTTAAATGGGTAGGATTCAGACCAGGAAAGTAGGTATAAAAGTGAGCTTGTGCTATCAGTCGCTAGGAGCTCTCTGGGCGCGTTTTGCAGGGTGAGTGTGGGACAAGGATGGAAAGATGAGGAGAGACAGAAAGGTCCGACTGTCATGTGACCGTGACCGTCGAATCCTAGCGGCCGATAGCACAAACACACTTTTATACCTGCTTCACTGGTCTGAATTTTTAACATGGGCACTTTTCGTCTTATTGATATGTAGTCATTGCCTATAGCAGATAAAACAGCTGTTCTTATCAAAAGCTTAGTAACACGTGTTTGTTTACATGCATTACCATAGCAAACAACCATAGCAAATTTAGAATCAGTTTATTATTATTCACAACTAAGGGGTCAAAAATGTAAAAAAAATTTGATAATTTTGCATCAAGGTATTTTCAACTTTTGAAACGTGTCATTTGTTCTTAAATTTGCTAATATCGTTGAATTAACCGTATCCGAACATGGACTTCATAAGTTTAATAAATGAAGATTTGTTATTGCATTTCGACAAAGTCACGAGTAGGCTACAGCTAGCGAACAATAAAATATAATCAACCCGCGTACAATGATTTAAATTTAAGATAGACCCCTCTTCCACGGAACATATTGCAGGCTACCTGTTTATATTTGCTGTTCCCTGTTCCGTCCACATTTATTGATATACTTCTGCTCCAGAGATTCCAGAGTGAACCGGCAATTAGGGGACAATACGTCCGGAGGAGGAAGGGCAAAATCAAACACAGAACCCCATCCGCGACGCATCTTTCTAATAGATATGTATTTATCGATTCGGGCAAACAAACTATTCGCATGGTTAGGTACTCGCATTCGTGATGTTTTGTTTTCTTTGGGGATCGTGTCTCGTGCGGTTTTAACAGATTACACCGTGTTTGCACTGCCGGAGTGAGGGGCAGCGGGGCAATATTCATCGTAATATAATAGATTTAATCTTCTTTTTGGTCGAAAGAAATAGCAACTCGAATTAAACTTGCAACTTGAATAACTTAATAGAGGTATGTATACAGGTGTAACCGCCATTCCTTTAACATGTTTCGTAAAGGATAATGTAGAATAGGAAATAAAGCGTAAAGAAGAAGCAGCAAAGTAGCATTTGAATTCATCTTCATTTAGGTAAACAACAAGTGGTATTATCCACCATCACATTGCCAAACTTCAAAACTGGTAAATTTGAGATTGCAGTAACACTGGGCACTTTTCGTTTATTTATTTACATCAGTTGTATTTATACAGTAAATCTATATACTGTACTAGCTGAATATACCCATGTTGTGCCACAGGAATTTTTTTATTTTTTGCATCACCGTATTGCATAATTGTAATATTTTTCTATTATTTTCTTTCATATTTTATTTCACGAAAGTGAATTATTACATGTATTTTGAATTAGTTTTTACTGTGGCTCGATTACTTTACTGATTAATCTATGTTATATTTAGGCTTACTTAGCTATGCTATGCTATGGTATGATTAGCTTTTGCGACAGTAAGCGCAAAAGCAACGATTTTTGCCAGTTTGAGATACATTTCACGTCTGTGAGTACATTTTATTTGAAATATTTTCTACGAAAAATATTTTACAACTTCGATGCAAATAATCAAAGTGCAAAAGTTTTTCTCTCCTATATATAACTTCAGAGTATATTTTGTGCCAAGGTATCTAGCTTCAAAGTCCGTTTCCTGTTTTTAGAACGTTCAGGAACGGGAAGTCTCTTCGATGATCCAGAACCTTTTGGAACATTCTAGAACATTGTAGAACCTTCTGGAATAGTCTATAACATTATGGTTTGGAACATTCAGGTCAGTCTTGGCCATCACTTCGGCACTCTATTCCCAGCTGCAATCACCTGCTTCCCATAAGGAGACCATTGGTGTGTCGCGCTTTTTTTACGCCCATCTCCTAACCCAACCCCTGCAGTTCCAAACCAAAACCTTCTGCATGGATGAACGATGGAGGCTACCATAATGTATAACCCCTATGAGGCTGCGGGGTGGGTTGCAGAGTTATAGTGGCACGCACGGACAAACCACGCTTACGTGTATTACATATATTGATTGTGAGCAGGGGCGTGGTTTCAGTCACAAAAAAAAAGTAAATGAATTAAATATCGGGTACAATAATTGAGTTTAAATCTGTCATAAGATCTGAGTTTCCTTGCCCAAAAATGCGATTTGTAGTGAGTTTCATCCAAATCTATCAACGTTTCCCCAACAATCAATGTTTACGTACATGATCAGCTGTGCGACGTTAACGTTTTTTCCATCACTTTGCAAACGAACGCAATGATTAAAATTCAGTTTCGAAGCGCGTCCGGTTCCCCTTCCGTCCACCTGTGTTAAAAAATGTTATATTTCTGCCTACATTATACCTAAAGTAATGGCTACATAAAACCGTAACTGTCTTCATTTTGTCTCTTAGATGCAAGCAATCGAAATTAAAATAGTTTTTCTTTTTTTAATATAACTTATGAACAATAGGTACCAAATTTCAGCTATCTAGCTGTATGGATATTATTAAAAATTATTTTTGATACACAGGAGTTTTACAGCAAGTGCGTAAAAATGCGTTTGATTTGGCATTTCATAGTACCATTTAAGAAATAACTGTAATACATTTTAGCTCTCTAGATTAAAGAAAAGTGTGAGAATAATTGTTTATTGTTTTATGAGTATTTTTTTAATTTAAAATCTTAGACGCAAGTAATCGAAATTCTAGTGCATTAATCTTCCAATTTACCACTTTTGAAACAAATGTGTCAAACAACAGCTCTTTAGCTTCATGGGAAGAAGAAAAAATTATTTTTATTTTAAAAGGACTGTCGCTCCCACTTTACTTATTAGGCGCAACTGTTTAAATTGCATTCACTATGCACCACTTAAAATTAATAAGTGACAAATTTCAACTGTCTACTTATGTGGGGAGTTAGTAGAACTAATATTTATTGTTTTAGGAGTTGTTATCACATTTTCACGTCTTAGCAGAACGTGACAAAAAATTTAAAACTAGTTTATTGTTCCTTTTCTGTGCTTCATACTTGACAGACTGAAAACCAACTTAGGACTACAAACATGAAACTATATTTTAAACTATCACTATATTGGGCTATTGGTCTGAATTATTGCTATTTTAATAAAAGTTGGAGCATCTGTTATTTTATAAATATAGGCCTACTATCGATGAAAACTTAGTTAATTTTAAAGTGAACAATAATTTAGTTTTGTCTAAATGGCTGTATTCAAAACATTTGAGGTTAAACTAGTTGATTTAAGTAGTAAGGCCTTTTGTTTTGTTTTCCGAAATTAATTTCAGGTCTTTGAGTAAAATGTTAAATTGTAGGCTTTGTACATTTACCATGTTGAAAATCCCTAAAGCATAGACTCAGTTAGATATACAGTAGTTTGTTGTGTGTACGCCTAAATAGTTTCTTCTAAAGAGCTGATGTGAAAACGACATGAATATAAATGGTTGGTTATATTTCTTTGATCCGAAATTTGATCTTTTTGGAGGTACTGTATCACCAAGTAGACTACACTAGTTTAACACAACTTACGACTATAGCAATCGCAATGTCCATTTCATAGGCATCGCCAATTTAACTATTTTAGTACAACTTACAAAATGAGGAAGCACAATCTCCATTTCAGAGGTATCACCAAGTAAACTATTTTAGCACACCATACATAATGAGGAAGCACAATGTCCATTTCAGCTATAACGTGACGTGACTAAACACATACAGCTGTATAAGCCTTTGAATTTACTACTGCCAATTTTATTTCGTCGATTTCTTCTTCTTTAACGATCAGCTGTTGCAACAAACTCCTGGTTTATACCTGTGTAAAACGGTGTATTAGTACCTGCATAAAACAATGAAGAGAAAGAAATCATCGACGAAATCAAATACGCAAAGCGTATCAACGAATTATCGCGAATTCGTATATTTTATCTCGTTCAAAAGTGCACGGTGCGCCTAAAGAAGTTTTCACTTCAAAAACTAGGTTCTATCCACAGTTTCAAGAGTTCACTCATGTGTGCTACCTCCTAGAAAATGCGTTCTATTCCGTGGAAGAAAATCTTTCCAGAGGTACCTGAGCCCAGTCCGCAGGTGTCGGGAAGGGCTTATTTGTTTTAAAAATATGATGATATTCAATAATTATATACAGGATGTCAATTAAGTCTGGGACCGGTTTAATATTTCGTATATAAGAAAATTTTGAAGATAGATGTGATTGAGGAACCTACTCTATGTAAAAATACTATTTTATTAAGATATCAAAAAAATTATCCTCCATCTTGGATCCGCCATTTTAACTGTAACTTTTTTTTAAATAGGAAGGTGGTCATGTGAAACATCATTTTGATGTATAATTTAAAGAAAAAACCAACGGTGAAATTTGCACTTCCATATTTTTAACCGATTAAAAATGGCGGCCAAAAAACAAAGGAATCGTGTTTTCCGATTTTGCCCCATTTTGCTGTACTATTTTTGTTTTAATATTAATTATTATTCTTTTTGGATTCAGAATTAAATAAGCTTTCAAACGATGTGCCACACAACGATATTTGGTTGAACCATTCGAAATCAATTTTGAAAAAATCAAAATGGCTGTAACTCAAAAATGATTAATACTTCCAAATATCGTTAGTTGGCATATCGTTTGAAAGCTTATTTAATTCTAAAACTAAAAAGAATAATAATTAGCATGAAAAAAAAATAGTAGAGCAAAATTGGGTAAAATCGGAAAACACGATTTCGTTGTTTTTTGGCCGCCATTTTCAATCGGTTAAATATAGGGATGAGAAAATTTCACCATTGGTTTTTTCTTGAAATTCTACATGGACATGATGTATCACATGACCACCTTCCTATTTAAAAAAAAGTTACATTCAAAATGGCGGATCCAAGATGGCGGATACGTTTATTGATATCTTAATAAAATAGTATTTTTACACAGAGTAGGTTCCTCAATCACATCTACCTTCATATTTTCCTTATATACGAAATATTAAACCGATCCCAGACTTAATTGACACTCTGTATATAAACTGTATTAATGTGTTTTTTTAATCCAATTTTTATGTAAATTTAGTGCGATTTTGAGTATACGTATGTTTTATTGTTTGGTACTTTTATTTATATAACATGTGTAATTAATGACATGTCACATGTTCCATTGGAATAACAGAAAAAAGTGATGGAAAGAATAAATAATACAAAAAACTGTAAAAATATACATTTATAACGATTTCTAACCTCAAAACAAGTTAACAAGTTTTCTCGTGTGTATCAAATTAATCTACACGTGACTATTCAAGGGATCTTGCTAGTCGTTACATATCCTATAGTATTCATTCAGTACACATATTTTCTCTTGTATACTTAGCAAGACGTCCGACGTCAGATGTTGATTCTGTTTGATTCGCGTTAACTACGTTTGTACACCGACCTGAAAATCACGTCCTGATTCATTATTCAAATTCATTAGCATTGATTTGTTAAACAAAAGTTGAACGTGAAGCAGTGCAGGGTATGTACCTATCCTTTGCGGTAACACTATGCGTGCCTAATGAATACCAGATACACCTACACTACAATGAATGTAATCTTTTCTAAATAAACGGCCTTCGTCAAAATAATGTTCCGTAAGGCCGCACGTCGATTTCTTTCGAAAAGGAAAATATCGAACGATCGTATTTTTTTAACGGAACTAATTTCCTTAGAGCTTGATCGCGATTCGATTTTTCGGTAGATTCTGAAAAAGTTTAGAACAATTTTTATATGATGGCGTTCGGAATTCTTCGCAAAGAGTTTCGTCCAAATCGGTTGACGTCTTTTGCATTTAGGAGTGAAAAATGTTCACCGAAAGTTTTTCTCCCACATGGGAACGTGTGCCAATGCCATCTAAGTACGTTCCGACTCTCTTCCGTCCTTCTATGTTAAATGTGTCAGGCAGAGGTCTGCATGCTGTAGATTTGTTTAGGCATAGGCATACATACACGACGGACAAACGTAAAGACCAACACTTATCTTTATTATTATAGATGTTGTATTTCGGCCTACTGACACAGTTTTCAATTAACCACATATAAGTAATATACAGAGTGTCCCCCTGTAGGAAGAAACGGAAAAACTTTCAGGTCTTGTTCCGCTGAAACATATGGCTTTTTATCAGCTATCCGTCACTTTGTTTAGTTTCATAAAACAATTTATGTCTCTAGAACCGATTGAGTTGAAATTGCCCACGTTACTCATCAATGTAAAGACCTAGTTTGACAAAAATATACACTTGACCTTTTTTACACAAATTGTCCGTTATGCTACTTATAGTTTGATTATTGTAGCTCTGCATCACTGTAGATGGCATATTTGTCCTTGAAACGCGTTTGAGTTAATAAACTCATTACTTATGAGATTCTGTGTTCAAGTTTTATTCTATCAGTAAATTAACTGTTTTGAATAATTCTCATTTAAAACTTTTAAGAGGCCGCCATTTTAAAACGAACTATTTAAAAAATGTATTAATTTTTCGAACCAGTTATTTACATTGATGAGAACCGTGCGAAATTTTAACTCAATCGGTTAAAGCGTTGTAAAGATAAAAATTATTAGTAAAAAAATAAAGATGGTAAAAGAATAATTTCCGGACATATGTTCGGTGTCCTCCCACATGCGGTAAGGGCCAGTTGCGGTAAATAAAAAAATTATTCGCCCCAATTGCGGTCATATTTTTTTAAATTTGAACTGTGAATTAGGTAAGGTAAGGTTTTAAAAAAATAAACAACAAAAAAATAAGAAAAAACCAAAAAATATTGAACTAAGGATCGCGGTTTAGTGTTAGCTACTGGTAACAATTATGGTTCACATTTGTACAACTCAATTAGTTCTTCCAAAACTTGGTTGACATGTTGAATTCTTCAAAAACAAAACCACTAAGCACAAATAAACTGAAGTGAAGTCAAACAAAATTCTTAAAAGAAATAACTAAATGCAAATAAAAACATTCATGCAAATTAAAACAAAGGAAAACACAAAAGACACACTTTTTCTGCGCTTGTCTGGCTATAACTGACCTGAGGTAAGTCTCAACGACCAACACACACTAGGAGGTCTGGTCACCTCTGGCGGTAGAAAATATTATTCCTCAATTCCGCCAGGATCGACTCCAGAGGTCTGTTCACCTCCGGAGTTTCATCCCAAGTAGTAGCACTCACGCCGAGGTTTACCTCTTGAGGCCGACAATACAGGTAAAACTCTGCGGTACACCTCTACGTGAATGGCCGGCCTTAATGAAAAATACCGTTTGTCTCATCTCTAGAAAATACGATGCTAGACTAGATTATTCTTTTTTTAAATTTATTATTAGGGGGCTTTGCCCCTGCTCGCTCCGCTTGCCAACCCCCACCCCAACTCCGATCGCTTCGCGATCTCCGTGGGGCCCTGTTCAACTGTATTTTTTCGACTTGAATTTTTTTTTGTATTGAATGAAGTTGTGCGCCTGGAAGTTATACAATGGTCACCGCTACGCAATACACGTATTTAATCTATTTTTATTACTTTATAATTATGAGAAGAAGAAGTAGAAAAACTTTTTTATATAATAGAGAGATTATTTTTCTTCTTACACACTTTCTTAGCAAGGGTTAAATTAATTAAATTATAAGTGAAAAAACATGGACCAAGACCGGGATTTGAACCCGGTAAATAACATCTGAAATAACATCGACCAATATCTGGAGTGATCAGGGTGGCTCAGTTGGTAGAGCGTTACGACGGAATCGTAAAGGTCCCGGGTTCAAATCCCGGTCTTAGACCATGTTTTTTCAGTTGTAATTTAATTAGATTATTCTGTTTTGTTATTCTGGGTTCTGGAGAATATTTATGACAGAGCGTGTAAAATTGTTACAAATTTTTTGATTTAATATGTCGATACAAGAATTTAGTAATTAGGTTCTAGAAGACTTGTAGAGTAGACTATATATTGTCAGTACAGTATTTAATATATTATTTTGAGGTTCTTCTCTAGAAAAACAAAACCTACCCAAAATTAGCTATACACTTAGTGTGTAAGTAAGAATATTTAAATACAGTTCCAGCAAAGTACATGTGCACTGTCGTATAGAACGTATCAGTGAGAACATTGGAGTCAACAGCATTGGAAGTCAAACCGGATTAATAAAGTCTGCTTATTGTCCGCGAGTGGAAAGAGTCCTCTGAGCCAGGACGGTATGCAGCCGTGTTTGTATGTTACCGCACGGCATTTGCAGGCGCTCCGCGTTTTCCAAACCTGCCGCGCCCCATAGTTTTGTTTTTGACAGTGTGGAATCCCTGTAGAACAGCCGTTAAGTGCAGGGCTATAGAATACTTGGGCTAGACCAGTCCGCCACGGAAAGCTATGTTTTATTTTTTATTTTTTTCATCAATAATTGTATTACTCTAGGTTTAAATTTGATTATAATTCTTTGTATAATATACAATATACTAATGTTAGCATACTTTTAATTTGATTCCCTGAAACATTTCTGAAAAATAAATACGAAATTGAACAAAATGTGTCACATTATTGAAAATAATTGTATTTATTACAATGAACCACCAAAACTTGAATGACATACTGCAGTTTAATAAAATATGTGTAATACTTATAAAATAAAACACGTAAAAGTTATAAATACTTACACGTAATGAGTAGCTTATATGCAGATATGCACATGACATAATAATTACTATTGACATAAAATAAAAAAATAAAAAAACTGCTTTATATAAATTTTCCTTCATTAGGCCTTAGGGAATAGTTAATTTAATAGTTGAATTTAAACAATTGAACTATTTAAATTTAAATTAACACTGTGCAATTTAACAGTCTACAAGTTTAACTTAAAATTATGTTTAATTTTTTATTTTTGTCATCAATAATTTTATTACTCTAGGTTTAAATTTGATTGTAATTATTTGTATAATATTATATATTTATTTATATATAATTATTCTGAAAATTTTAAGTGCATTTTGCTAGTAAAGATTTTTTAAATCCCATCTTGTATGTTTTGTTGTATTTGTGAGTGTTTTGACGACGTGGGTTTTATACAATGTTATTAAATTCGTACAATAATTATTACAGTACAAACACTGCAATAATTTAAGAACTTTACATGTACTTTATTTCTATTTAATACAGTAGTTTTTCTTTTTTTAGCGACTTCTAATAATCAAAACCGCGAATACCAAGCCCGCGAATGTCGAGGGATTTACTGTATATCAGTTTTTTTAGTAGGTCTATCAACAAGCTTTTGCTAGTTTTGTATATAAATTTAAAATGGTTTAAAATTTAATATTGTATAGTAATTTAAGAACTTGTAAACAATATGTACATAAGTGTAAATATAATCTTACTTGTAAATACAATAACGGTTTTTCTTACTGCCTAACTGTACAAAATTTTACAGTAACAACTTTCTTTCTTAATAACAAACTTTTTTTATAGTAATCCTATACTGTAATAAAGTTAGTTTTTAAAACTGGAAGGCTTATCAAACCTTAATGGTTTTCTCAACACTATTAACACAATTAAATAGCTACAATAAAGTAAAACCTCAATTGGCTATTTTACATGTTTTGCCACAGTGAATGTGACCGCAGAATGCCGTGTGCAACGTAAGCTTAGCGCCGACTCAGATAAGCGCCTGCAATTTTTTGAATAGGCAAGAGCTCAGGGGACTTCTTTCCTCTCGCGGACAATAACTGTACTTGGGTAAAACATTACATGGAATAAGTGTACTCTGGACTATTCTGTTTCATCAAATCACAGGGATCAATTAATCTTATTCCGCCATAAGTGTTTTACCAGCATATAGTTCCAAATGCAGTTCTAAACATCGCGTTGTCGTTCAATATTATATATATTATATACACTTCTCTCGCTGAACTCTGAAGTGTAATCTTGGACAGGTTTGATTCGAACAAGTGAGCCTAATTTGTTTAAATATATTTATTTACTATATAAAACACAACCGGTGATATATTTGGAGATGAGACAAACGGTTATTTTTTAACTGTTATTTCTGACTCTTCCCAGGCCTTCTATGTTCTAGGAGTGTTGTTCTTACCGAAGAACAACTATTTTTTAACTATTTTCAATGCCTTAAACTGTTTATTTAGCTTTGAACTTTTGTAACAAAGCAGTTATACGTGTTTTACTTTAATACGAGGAACGTTTTAATGATACTATTAGTCTAATAATTTGTATATTGAGATTTTTTAAATATTTTAAAATTTAGTTGCATTTCTGCAAAACACATAAATACTGATGTTTAGACTACATTAGCAACGTTTTACTAGCGAGCTACATTCAATTATCACATTTTATTCCAGCTTAAAAAATAATTCAAATTTATATTATACGTTAGCAAATAATGAATTAGACAACATTTTAAAACGAAATTATTAATTAAAATTATTATTATTAGTCATTATTTAAGGTTGGAACGAAATTGAAAAGAAACTTATTTTTTCTTCTACAAAATATATTAAACTGACTTATCAATCCGAATTCAGAATTAAAAATTCTACACATTGCTAGTGTTTCTTCTTTTCTCCGCCCGACAAAAGCCCGACATAATACGAAAAATAAACCATACACTGCATGTACAACTCGAATAACGGCCGTAATAATTAAATGTATAACGGCGAAAGAAGTAGAAGTGAGAACAATCAGTGACGAAATACCTGACACCTCTAACTGGTATAAGAAATTTAAAATACCTTTAAGGCTCGGCTCCCTACATTCAAAACTGTGAAGTTGGGTACCAATTTCAATGTTAAATAACCAAAACATACCTTCACTATTAAGCATATTTTTGTGTTGTTTTTGTCAAAAAACGAAAGCTGTATTTTTTTTCTTAAGGGTCGGCTCTAGCTGCGGCCATGTTGGCTGACACTCCATAACACCAATGTTAAATTAAAAATTAAAATCCAAATGTTGCCTTTATTTTTGATCGGAAAATTATAAAAGATATGTCATTTTAAAGCTATTGTCAATATGCATGCAAATGGCTTTTCCAAAACTAAGAAAAATATTTTGTTTAATATTTATTAACAATTTAAAACATTGATTTTTAATATTTTTTATGTTGTCACTATTAATTATAGCGAAAAACTACCAAGCCATTCGCATGAAGAATTTCGTCCCCAAGAGTTTGGTATTTTTTAAAACGCTATTTGAACAATTGCAGGTTTTAAATGGATTTAGGCTGAGCAATGTCCGTGTAACCTACCGCCGCTATAGGGAGTCGCAGGTTGCTTTCTGTTTTACTAGAGCCGACCCTTAAAGTAAAATAGATTGTGGGTGTTGATTGCTAAGGGTTTTTGCAATATCTCATTTTGCAACTGAGTAAAAAATTAATGAAGTTTACTATTTTTTACTATTTATATCATACGTTTATGAGAACAATAAAACGTTTTTTGAAAATGTATTTAGCAATAAACAACCGCATATAACAGTACTTCAAAATGAAACAAAATTTTTAAATTTATTCCACGAATTAACGGGAAAAAATTACTTTTCTGTAGCATTGCTCTTATGGGAATCAGATTCAATATGGCGGACAGGGTAGCGCCCCCTAAGACCTAAACGGTTATAAAAGTTCAGCATTGTACATCTTTTGTTAACTCAAACCTTTACCCTACCGGTAGAAAACAGAACTATGATAACAATACTCGTTACTGCTTACAAGTTGTAAATAGTAACTCCTAAGTAAAGTAACTGGTACTGGAAATAAATGATAACTACTTATAACGGTTACTTGTCGATAAAAAAATACCAGTTACACGAAATACCACCCTTTTCTAGATAGATTTCACGCAGTTTTTTCCAAAATCTGTTCAACTCTTCCCAAGTTTGAACAATGTCTATGTGTGTCGTAGAAAAAAATAGAATTTCCTGAACACTTTACGTAATTCCTTTAAGTATTCAAAAACAAACTATTTTTGTTTATTACACAATTGTTAGATGATGCATCTTTTATTGGGTTAAACAAATTTAGTAACTGTAATTAATTTTTCTATCGATGCATTAGTTCCTGAGTTATAAACATTGGAACTATATAGTCAATGGTATTACTAAAGGGCTTCGCCCCCTGCTGGCTTCGTTCACCAACCTCCACGGCGAAGTAAATGCAAACAGATTATTGCATGCTATAATATTTTCACTGAAATGACGATTGATTAGGACAGAGATTTTTTTATTTTTATATTGAAGAGAAGCAATTTTCAAGTTATAAAATGTGACCAAAATGTGATACGGTGAAGAAGTATTTCAAACTGGTCAAATAGGTCTAGTAAAGTATAAATTCGGCATAATTGAATAGTGTTAGGTGTTTGCTATTACCTAACCTAAATACAAAATTAACTTATTCCAAATTTACCAATTTAGTTGCTATGATAAAGAATGTAAATGCATTGGTTTACAGTTAAATAGGCCACACATAGAATCGTGATGCTATGCTTCTGATTCAAATCAGCAGTTTTCTGTGTAGGGCTGGGAGAGAGCCTTCGTATTTTTACCATTTTCAACTCTTAAAAATCAATATTTTGCAAAATCCTATCTCAGTGCACTTCTAAAAAGTGGTATAAAGGTACCTTGAAAATTTGTATTATGAATCAGTCAGTCCGGACTTCTATATGTACAGACTTTCCTCAATATTTATACAATCCAGAATTCCATTCGGAAATGTATCGTTTATTGGCGCAAAGAAAACTTCCATTGGTAACCTGTACTTTGCAAAACACCGTTTTCACACCCTCTAGTTGTCTAGGCAAGTACATTTGAAATAGGCTAAATTTTCATCCGAATCAAGTCGGTGAGTTAAATAACGAAAGAGTTAACCGATGGTGACACACAGAAAGATAGACGGACAGCGAAATTTCACCAATATAAACCCTAAAATTATTTAAGTGATTAAAACAACGAGCTGTATACGTACACACAATCTCCACACGTATAATTAAAGCCGTATCAGATTCTCCGGTATACGAAGTCAAATAATGAATTCATACTCTCTTATATTACCCTTTGTGCCAACCCACCCTACTTCAGGTTTACGAGTCCCCTTTCTCCCTAGAATATATTTTTATCTAAATTCATGCAAAACAATAATTCATTCATTTTCAATAAATGTATATCACTGGATTCGGTCGAGAGCTATGGGGATAAAAGAACATGCGACTCTTTCCAAAAGATTGGGCATATTTGGGAAGCGAGGAGTTTTTTTACTGCCCCACAAATGCGTTGGAGGGGGGGTCTATGCTTTTGTCCCGAATGCGGTTAGGGAGGGCGTCCGACGAATAAAATCCTTTGTTTTATTGGAAATATCTTTCAAGTTATAACTCTTACTTAATTTTGAAGGACTGTAAATTTTTACGTTTATTCACGAATGGGTTTGATATTACGTGTACATTTTTTATGCGAATTTTATGGTTCCATAATATTATCCACCGTGGTTAGAGTGAGGAACGTATTATTTTTATACGCCTGTCAATGTATGTTTAATACCTCGCATAGTTTCTGCTTCTAGTTCGTCCGTATTTTCTAGTTCTTTCATTTAACAACTAATCAGACGTGGTTGTTTGGCCTTAGACGGTGGTATAAAATAAATACGACATTGTTTAGATGAAAAGTGGGTATATTTGTATTGTATGTGTCGATTTAACTAAACAAACTATATCCCATTGAGATGTAGTATTCACTGACGTGAAAATATCGTGGGGCGTAGATAGGCTTGGGAAATGCCTTCCAGTTTACTAAAGTAATCAAGTGAATCTCCTTCAGTGAAAGGAACTAGTTCACTATTGCAGTTCAGTAGTTCAATTATTTCAAAAGTTCAGACCGTATTGAATGAGATATAGTGAGTAATAATAATAATAATAATGATGCTATAATACATAGCAATAATTGATTTTTTAGATAAATTATTGAGTTTATTAGATATAGACTCACATCCCCAAAATTCTATTTTTTTATTTTATAAAACATGTGAAAACTCCCCAAGTTTAACAATATTCGAAAGGATACATTATTGGCAATGATTGGTAAAATTTTGAAACGGGACTAATTGAGTCAACAGTTTTTCTCAAAGAGTTTACTTTAAAAAGATGAAACATTCGACCCTTGTTTACACTTGATCTTCAGATACTGAGCTCACTTCCCAACACTCGACCTATGTTTGCACTTGATATTTCTTCAGAGACTAAGCTCACCTCCCAACACTCGACCTATGTTTGCACTTGATATTTCTTCAAAGACTAAGCTCACCTCCCAACACTCGACCTATGTTTACACTTGATATTGCTTGAGAGACTGAGCTCTCCTCCCAATACTCGACCTACGTTTACATTTGATATTTCTTCAGAGGCTGAGCTCACCTCCCAACACTCGACCTATGTTTACACTTGATATTTCTTCAGGGACTGAATTCACCTCCCAACACTCGACCTATGTTTACACTTATATTTCTTCAGAGACTGAGCTCACCTCTTAACACTAGACCTATGTTTACACTTATATTTCTTCAGAGACTGAGCTCACCTCTTAACACTAGACCTATGTTTACACTTATATTTCTTCAGAGACTGAGCTCACCTCCCAACACTCGACCTATGTTTACACTTATATTTCTTCAGAGACTGAGCTCACCTCTTAACACTAGACCTATGTTTACACTTATATTTCTTCAGAGACTGAGCTCACCTCTTAACACTAGACCTATGTTTACAATTATATTTCTTCAGAGACTGAGCTCACCTCTTAACACTAGAATTATGTTTACACTTATATTTCTTCAGAGACTGAGCTCACCTCCCAACACTCGACCTATGTTTACACTTGATATTTCTTCAGAGACTGAGCTTACTTCCCAAAACTCGGCTTTAAAAACTGGAATTACGAAAAGTATTTACCTTAGATTCTTCAGATGCGAAATGTTAGGGTCCCTTCAGTTGAAACCGAGTGTATAAACTGTATAAACCGATTAGTTTGTTCGTTACAAATGCCACAAAATTGGTCTGTTACGTACCGTATAAAGATGCCAAACAAAAAGCGCTATTGTAATCAAACAGCAGGCACTCACGGGTTAGTTCGCAAATATGAATCATTAGATTACGCGGTTGAACCGCTGACGCGAGTCGTGAGTTGAGTGACTTCTCAAAATTAAGTTGATATGTTTTAGGGTTTCAACCAACTATTTGGGAAGTCGGTCTACTCACGAAGGGGCTGGATATCACCTGCGTGTACGAAACATATTAGTAGAATTTGTTTGCACCTCAGCCTCCAGCCCCGACTCACGAGCAGCTTCGTTCCGCCCGCAGCGGAAAAACTCGCTTTGTGAGTTTGCACCTCGCCTTGCGACATCGGATCAGAAGCTGCCCCCCAGTGAATTTGAACCGGGTACTTTTGTGGTATTTTACGTTTGGATCGATTTTGGGGGAACCAGACGGGGGTGGGGGATAAAGTCGTATAAAAAACAAAATATGCAGAATAATCTCATATATGTAAATGTTTTTAGATAAAAACACAATAAAGTTTCATTACAGTAAGAAAATCTCAAAAAAAATTAGTCCTGGTCAAAAAACTTGCTTCCGGTTGATGGATTTTTTGGCTAACAAACTCGTCAGAGAGACTTAGAAAACAAACGTGAGTACCAAATTGTAACCAAATCCGACGTAAAATGCGGTCGTTAGTGTGCGAACACATAAATGCATGGGGTCTATACATATATAACATTTTTAATTACTACCCAAAACGTGTTCTGGGGAACCAAGGTCGGTGCTCATTGACCACTCCCGATGTGGGACTCACCATAAGAGTCACTGCATAGCTCACCTTGCTTTTGGAAATTCTCTAATAACAAAACTAAAATACTGAATATTGCAACTAAACATTCAACCAGTTACAATGTGCTTAGGTTCCAGCACTACACTGCTCACGCTCCTGAAATAAGTCGTCGTGTGCAAAGATATCAGCAAGGAGGCCTGTTGTAAACTTACTCCGATAAATTTAAAATGAAATATAAAAGTGCTAAATAAGTTTACGTTGAACACGGCCGGGGTAGATTTAGTTGTAACGCGACAGAGCCTATACTTGACTTACACGTGGCAGTAACGGAGCGAAAGAGAAGACCGGTGATGCTTCTCCGTATTTTCCTTCCCTTTTATCCCCCTTCCGTTAATCCCAGTCATCCGAAGATGTATTCCCTCGAGACTAAGTATTTAAATTAACCAAGCAAGGTCAGTTTAAACATTTTTTGTCCTCGTCCAAATCGACCCCTCGTAAGTCGTTCTTAATCCCCATTTGGCAAACTTAGTAGTATTCCGGGCGTTTTATATTTTAAGGAAAATATATTTTTAATTTATTGACCCTTTTTATAAACCTTATTAAAGGATTTAGGTCGGGTAGAGTACGAAGCTCTCTTTACAGATTTTCTACCTTTCCTACGTCACTCGGAAAATCCATCAACCGGAAGCATGTTTTTTGACCGGGACTGAATTTTTTTTAGATATTTCTTAGTAGAATGGAACTTTTTTGTGTTTTTATCTAAAACAAATAAACATATATGAGATTATTCTGCACATTTTGTTTTTTTACACGACTTTATAACCCGTCTGGTTCCCCCAATATCGATCAAAACGTAAAATACCGTTAAAGTACCCGGCTCAAATCCACGTGAGGATTTTACTACGGGTTTTCCTGTCAATAAACCAGATACTGTTACAGATTTTGTAACACCTCCTAGAGTATCAAACTCGAAAAAGCTTGAAAATCGCACCGAATTGTATTCTATCTGTGTGGACTTTTTAAAAAATGATCGCCTATGTTATCAAACTAAAAATGCTCGAAACTAGTCCAAAAATAAAATTTCAAATTTAGTTTTATTTGTCGTAGTAAGATTTCTTTTAAATGTATTGTTAGAATCAATTCGATGACCGGAAATTCGTCTTTTACTCCTCATACAGGGTAAACATAGGGGGCTTTCTTAAATATGACGCCGAACTTCTGGAGTGGGTTCCTTACATAAAAAATTCATATTTAGAGAAATGTTTCACTGATTGAGATCAAACTTTTCATGCAGTTTAACGTAACATTTTGCTTTTTTACAAAATAATTCATATCTAAAGTAATGTTTCACTGATTGAGTTCAAACTTTTCATAAAGTTTAACCTAACAATGATCTGTCTCAACAAAGATAAGCGATTATATCCAATCATGCGTCTAAAAATGGCGGCTGTTTGAAAATTTTAGACCTAAATTACTCAAAAAACGTACATATAACAAAAAATATTAAGACACCTCTTTTGTAGAATTTTTGATTCCCTATCGGATGGTGTAACTGTCAAAACGGTCTAATAAATGATAATAGGTAAGTTAAAGATAATAACAGCATATGTACATACAATATTGTTGTGTTTACTGTGTTTGTATAGGATGCCAGGTTGAGCAAACCAATTATTACACATAACTATTATCCTTCATCCGATTGTTTTGACAGCTACACCACCCGATAGGGAATCAAAAGGGCTACAAAAAAGGTATCTTAAATATTTTTGTTAAAATGTTCGGCTTTTGAGTAATTTAGGTTTGAAATTTTCAAAAAGCCGCCATTTTGAAACGCATAATTGGATATAATCGTTTATTTTTCTTGAGATAGATCAATGTTAGGTTAAACCTCATGCCAAGTTTGAACTCAGTCAATCATTTCTCTAGATATGAATTATTTTGTAAAAAAGCAAAATGGCGGATATCTGGAAAAAGAACGTTTTATTGCACATGTTCATACTGACTTTTTGATTTAATTTTATATAAGGAACCCACCCCAGAAGTTTGACGTCCTATTTAAGAAACACTCTGTATAATATTAATGAGATTTTGAAACAAAATCTAATTTTCAGAACACTGATTTTACATGAGAACATCATCGAGAAACAACACAATCAACCGAACAAGGCGAACTCACACTATACCAAGATGGATTCAATTAAATTTGGTAGAAAAGTGTCACCCCTCACTCCTCTCTTCTATAACTTAAAAGACCGCTCATGCTTTAACTCTTGTAAAGAAAAAGAAAGCAGTCGTGGGACTGCCGACGGAAGTGAAACTGTCATGAATGTAAATCATCGGTTATATTGGTTTAGTTCGAAGATTGGTCATTATTTTAATCTTGTCCCATTCATAATTGAAATCTAAAAAGTAACATAAACATGATTGTCTATAGTCTATAGACACCAACACAGGTTTCTTGAAAATCTTCAAGTAAAGCTTACTTCATTATAATTTTCATTGTTGTTAAATATTAAAGTGAAACAGCTAATTTGCATTAAAAGTTTAACAAGAAAATTTTAGGTTAGGCCTATACGTGTGAACCAACACACGTTTCTTTAATGCTTTTACATTCATTACCATAGCAACCAAGTTAGCAATTTAAACATTTAAAACAAAGGGAAAGCTCTATGTCCATTTTAGAGGTATCACCAAGTACAAAAATTTAACACAACTTACAATAATTAGGAAACGCAATGTCCATTTCATCGATAGTGTGGCGTGATTAAATCCATACAGCTATTGGTTTAAGCCTTTGAATTTACCACAGCCTATTTTATTTCGTCGATTTCTTCTTCTTTTAAGAGCTGTTACATTAAACTTCTGATTTATATTAGTACGTGAGTAAAACAATGAAGAAGAATAAATCATCGACGAAATCAAAACGTCTTACTTTAAGACTCGTATCGAGAGTTCGTATATTTTACCCCATCCAAAAAGTGCTCTGTGCGCCTAAAGAAGTTTCCGATTCCAAAATAAGTATGCATGCGTAAAATAAAACAAGTTTTACGTACTAGACATTTAAAAAATACTCTAGTGCTAAACTACTTCCACGTTATACTGAATTATTGAATAAATGTCTTAAAAGAAAAACACCTGACCATAATTATTAATATACATTTTTTCCTTTCCCTGAGTTCTAGTTAGTTGTCCCCCCTTAGCTGACTTATAAACTGCCACTATATATTCCCTATTGCAGAAGGACAGATCGGCTTCATTTCACGCATCGATGGCATTTATTTATCCCCTTTACTTTATTTTACTTACTCCTCGGACCCAATCTCTCCGCACGGTTATCTTAACGGTATCTCCCGATCGTTACACGACATCGTGTATTTTTGTTACGATTATTGACCCTTTATTCAAATTACTCTTGAACTTATGCGTCCCAAATTTGTCCTGAAAGGAACTGAACTGTCATTTCATGCATCAACGGTCTCGGTTTGTCCCTTCTCGCTTCCCAGGGTAAGTCTCATTTGTACTTCGGTGATTTTATATGTTTCCATTTTCCGACTTTCCTTCCTCGCGGTAAAACTGTGTGAAAGGGCTACGCACATAATATGTAAAGTTAGAAGTAGCTGAGATCGGGTCCATTTGCTTCTCTGTTTTGGTCACTTTGTTTACTCGTCTTTAGAGACAGCATACAGAGGGCACAAAATCAATTCCTTCATTTGAATCGCTAAATAAAAGGCTGAATTCTTTTCTAGTTTGGATCACGATTGGAAGCAAAGACTGTGAACTTTTAGAATACTTCGACTTGTTGAAATGGCATCAGCTGGCGATCTTTTTCTAGAAAACTAAGTTGTGCTGCCAACCTAAGTATTCTGTTATACTTTGATCAACTCAGGTGCATGCTAAACTGGTAGCTAGCGGGAATTAAGTCTATGTTCAACAGTAGGTTATTCTACTAAGACGGTAAGGCCCGGTACACACGAGTGTCGTTCAACGCCGTGTTGCAGCTGCATTGAAGCCGCGTTGAAGCAAGTTGTCAGTACACACCTAGCATAGTTTCGGCATTTTAACGCGGTGTTGCTATACTAGGACACAAGAACTCCTCTGTTGGTTTACCTCTAGTTCAAGTTGTACCATAATTATAAGGTTTAATATTTATTATGTATTACATTATTTTCCTTTTTTTATTTGCATATGCCATAGGCTCAGTTTTGTGATCAAACAACGAAGTTGTAACTATGCGGCCATAACGGAATCTGATGAAAAAATACTTGTCTTACAGATAACGTTCCTCTCCTTTTCTTCTTTTGCAATAAAGTATTCGTCCATACTTTTGCAAACATTCATCCAGGCAGCTCTTCTGGATTTTATCATGATAATCCTCGCGAGACGGATCCCATATTGTAGGACGTTGCTTAACTTCTTCGATGAACTTTTCAACGTCGAAGGAATACATGATATTTTCTACAAAGTCTTTGCAAAGAAGCTACAGACGCACGTGTGAACTGAACTGTCTGATGCCAAGCAACACACTGCCTCGCTGCTCCGAACTGGCCCTGCGGCTGCGTTGAGGCAGTGGCGAGCGCCACAATTTTTGCAGCCGCTTCAACGCGGATGCACAGCCAACGCAACACCATTGTGTAAACTGTTTAATTTGAGCATACACACTGCCTAAACGCGGCTACAAAATGAGGCGGCGTCAACGCAGCTGCAAAACGATCGTGTGAACCCGGCTTTACTCTATGATCAAGCGTCTTATAAACTTGATTCGAGTAGTATTATTGTGACGTATACTATTTGTTTATTAGGTAAATAGGAAACATAAAAAAAGTTATGTTAAATATAATAAATATAAATATATTAAAAGTGATATTTACTTTCATTATATTATAGGGGACAAAAGTATTGTTTACGATACGTTAGGCCGCTTTATATTTCAATAAAAGTTTATTAGCGATATGGAAAACAATGGTTATATGTCACTAAAAGGAGAGTTTAAATTAGGTTATTCTAGATTTTTATATGCATTTTAATAGAAGTGATTTTTATATATTGTTGTAATGCTTTTGTAACAAATTAGCATAAAGGAAACGATAGATATATGTCACAAAAAAGTGAGTTTAAGTTAGGTTAGGTTAGGATTGTATATACATTTTTGGGTTGGCAACTAAGCCTCGACAGTAGTAGTGGTATACCAAAAGTTCGTTAATAATGTTTTAAAACTTATTGCTAACTCTAATTTGCTATTTTCTTCAGTTTAGTAAAACTTGATATAGTAAACATGGTAGCTATCAGGAGGTAAAGTCTATGTTCAAGACGGTATGTTACTCTACGTTCAAACATCTTATAAACTTGATATAGTAAACATGGTAGCTATCAGGAGGTAAAGTCTATGTTCAAACATCTTATAAACTTGATATAGTAAACATGGTAGCTATCAGGAGGTAAAGTCTATGTTCAAACATCTTAAAACTTGATTCGCGTAGTAACGTTATTGTTGTCGTACTACATTATTTTTTTGCCAAGTAAATATGAAATATAAACAATAGATAGGCTAAGCATTTTAAATATAATACATATATAAATTTAATTTTCTTAGATTTCAATTTTAAATGGGACAAGATAAAAATAATGATCAAATTTCTGATTGAAGCGATATAACCAACGATTTATATTCATGGAAGTTTTCACTTCTGACGGCAGTCCCACGACAGATTTCTTTCTTTTTTGTTATGGACAAATGGTTATAAGTAATAAAAAAAATGGTAGACGTAAAATAAATTGAAAATATTTCGATATTTTCAGATTTTAAATATTTGTTATGACTTTTTTTCAACGCTTACGTTTTTTAAACTATTCTGAGGACAAACCCTCTCTGAGGATGGTGGATAAAAAGACGAAACTGAATATTTTTACGTTTAGGACCGCCGTCTCCGTCTTGAAACGGGATCAAGTAATTCAAAACTGTTTCCCAACATGTTTACTATAGACAGATTTATTTAACGGCGGCCTGCGCGAAAAATCTGGCGCATGTAGGGGAGGTAGTTGAAGGTCCCCCACCACCACACTCATCGGTGCCCACTGCTAAGAGAACTGAAAATCATCTGTTTATTATCGATTGCAGTCGTATTAACAGAGTATATTATTAAACGCATTCTGTAAAAAAATCATCAAGATACGATAATTACTTTATTTATAAATTATTATTGTTAAATTTTTAGTATCGAAAACGTATATACTTCGTAAACAAAATTTCACAAAACATTTTTAAAATGTACATATATTTTGATATATATATTCGATTTTAAGTATTAAAAAAGATTTGGTGTCACAATAAAATTTTCTATAACTTATTATATTCATAACCCAATACAAAATTAAAATAAATGTCAAATAATAAAAAATTAAAAAATATTGTTCACCATTTGTTGAATTTAAAATAGTATATTTTATAGGCCTAATCAGTAAAGGTATTAAAATTTGTTGTAATAATCTGATTTTTTTATATTATTATTAAAGATGTGTTATCTATGTGTGGTTTAAATTTTATTTAAATTGGTTAAATATTTTTAAAGTTATTAAATTTTTACTGAAGACGTGAACAATTTTTCACCGAATTAAGATATCGGAAAGTAATATTTATAGGCCTAATCAGTAAAGGTATTAAAATTTGTTGTAAAAATCTGATTTTTTATATTATGGTTGGTTGTTTAATATTTAACATTAATTTCTATAATAAAATATGATTTATATGCCTGTAGTTACAATATTCTTTTAATATTCCCGTTAACATAGTTTTATTGTAATTGTATGTAATTAATTTAATCGTGGTGGTGCGAGGGGGAGGGGAAGTAGAGTGGGGGTTATACCCTCCCTCGCCACTGTCTCCTTCTCTCTCGCACAAGTACTCAAAATAGGTCACCGTCTAATAAATCCATCTATAGTAAAAGACCTTTTGAAATTACGCAACAATCGAAATAAGTTTACATTTGAAATTTGTTCAAAAACCACCACTTCCTTCGAGTGGCACCGACGGGGGGACGAACGGGACCTGCCCCCCCCCCCCCCCCCCCCAGAACGTATTTTCAGTAATGTGGTAATCGATTTTTTATTTTTAACTAATCGATCGTTGAATACATAGCCGATACGTAGTCAATTAAAAATTACATTTATGATTAAATTCGTGATGTGATCACGAAAAAATAATAGTTCTTTTTTAAATAAATTAGATCCCTACCCTAAGCAATCATGATTTTCTAACAGTGATGTTTGAGAACACCGGTCTGGTTCATGAGTTAACGGTAAACGAGCGCTGATAGCGCCGCGTTGATGACGCTGAAAACCGGGCGTTAAATTCCCAAATTATACGCTACGTTGAAAGCGCAGCGTTGGTAACGCGTCGACAACGCGGATCCCGTTATACACCGCGTTTTTGAGGCGTTTTCAACGTCGTGTCACTCACTTCCAAAATGGACACAATTCAGTTAGGCTGTCTAAGAGTATTACAAATAATAGAAACATATGAGGAATTGTGTATGAGGACGGCTAGACGGTGGGGCACACACCCAGTGCTTTAAAATCGTGTATCACAGGACAGTTTCACTTATTAATCCTTTGAATTCACTTCATATAGAGCTGGCTGCTATTCGATAGCATAAATAAATGTTTCCTTGGCAGTCATTTAGCCACTTTGAAATAAACAATAACTACTAGAAAAAGGACAAAGTCCTTTGTTCGGCGTTGATTAGCAACGCTCAACGCTCGGTTAACGCAGATTTGACAGCATTGATAGAGCTCGTATAACATGGTCCACGGTAGTTCTATTTACCCAATTAACCGACGCTATCAGCGCTCGTATAACATGGCCCTAATAAGGGGTGCTGGCTAGACAGTCACTCAAGGTCAGTGCGGGGTGCTCTAGCGGAAAGAATGTTTATATTGCACTATTGTCTGACTCAAGCCCGTGACCTTTCACTTAAAAAAGTATAATTTTTCGGAATTTGTGATAAGTTAAAGAACTTCCATCCATTTAGATTGTATTGAATATATAAAATATACTCTGACCTAAGCTTAGTCCCTCCCTCACTAAAGCCAAATCCTCGATGTGCCACTGCTTTATCCCAATATACCTTTTGATGACTCGTTATATATATTATGTACCGAACGAGCTATATGATTGACACTGTACTCGTTTGTGCACTCATTAGATTTTGAGTTCTTTATAACTACTCTAGGCGCCTATTTAAAATAATGCAATCATCATTGGTATGACCGAAAAGTTTTTCTTTTTAACATTTTAATCAACTTTACATTCAAGATTACGTCTTAAAATATCGGTTATAGCTTACGCGGAGACCCCCGCCCTCCCCAACGTCTTCTTTTTTTATTACTTTTAGTATCCCGGATCTTCCTTCCTCTTCGAAAGTGAACACACTTCTCCCCTCTTCTGTTTTTTGTACACCAAAAATTGCTGCACTTAATTTTTGTCGGAGAAGGATGGGCGTTTTATTTCCGGTATCCCCTTTAAAAGCGATGTTCAAAAATGGCGATTAGAACAGTGGGTCACATCGCTGGGTGTAGAAAATAATTGAGGAAACTTTGTAGTTGCTAACAGTTGTCTACTACAGTATTTCTGTTCAGTAGCGATACGTCGAGATTAAATTGAAATCGCGCTAAATTTGGATAGTAATATTGAAATGCGACTAAACACTTCGTCGCGTAAACAGTTGCGATACCGCAGTTAGGAGTAAAAACAAAGCAGTCCCAGCGGGGGAGAAGGCTAGCTGCACCTATTAAGAGAGGTTTGACGTCCCTCGCTGCCCAGAGTCGAACATACGTAGTACTTTATAACACGTAAACAAAACTCACTATATAGGCTAAATCAGACCACCCGTGCACAATGTATAGCGACTGAACCAAATTGGCTACAGCCTTCGTTTTAACCCTAACCCCCCCCCCCCCTCTTATTTTAACCCTAGAGAATTCAGTAAAAATATTTTCAAATCTCAAAAGTACCCCAAAAATGCTTTTTTGGAGAGTGGAGATCGTTTTTGGAAAATTTACAAATGTAAAGGTAGGTCGAGTGATACCTCATTTTAATGGTCTCTGTTCACTGATCATTTTTGGGGAAAAGTTATAACTTATGCTTATGTACAGTGTGTTCCAAAACGTCCAAAAAGAGTGTTTCACAGTTAGTTTTATTGTTACCACATAACATACCCACCCAAAAATGGTAAATGTCATTGAGTAATGTCATTGAAAAATAAGTTTACCAGGCGCCATTTAGAAACGGTTAGAGATAAAGTCAAACTTTAAATACAAACAATGCTTGTTTTTGAAAGACCTTTTCAACGATGTGCTTCACGACTAACGTTACTGTTTGGAGTTTTTGAGTTTAAACTGTTTTTTTCTACAAAATTGTATGTATTTAAAAAATTTATTAGGAATGGGCAACCTAAGCACATTTTTGGAAAGGGTATCTTTTCATGAATCTATTATAAAAATTTGGTTTATGTGGGCTGTGTTATGTGGTAACAATAAAATTAACTGTAAAACACTAATTTTGGACGTTTTGGAACACTCTGTACGTACGCAGTAAGATAGGTAAAACTGGTTTTCCAAAATGACCAGTGAACAGAGACCTTTAAAAAAAGATATCACTCGACCTACCTTTACTTTTGAAAATTTTCCAAAAACGACCCCCACCCCAAAAACAGCACTTTTGGGTCATTTTTTAGATTTTAAAACATTTTTACTGAATTATCTATGGTCGAAATAGGGGGATTTAAGCTAAAACGAAGGGTGTAGCTAATTTGGTTCAACCGCTACATTGCGCACGGTTATTCTGATTCACCCTGTATACACTAAATTAATTTCAGCACTCTAGCTTGTAAGAAGTTCGTGAAATGTATATTTCTTATTTAAATAGGGGGATTTAAGCTAAAACGAAGGGTGTAGCTCATTTGGTGCAACCGCTACATTGCGCACGGTTATTCTGATTCACCCTGTATACATTAAATTAATTTCAGCACTCTAGCTTGTAAGAAGTTCGTGGAATGTATATTTATTGTTTAAATAGGGGGATTTAAGCTAAAACGAAGGGTGTAGCTCATTTGGTTCAACCGCTACATTGCGCACGGTTATTCTGATTCACCCTGTATACATTAAATTAATTTCAGCACTCTAGCTTGTAAGAAGTTCGTGGAATGTATATTTATTGTTTAAATTTAGTTACCCCATTTTAACCCCTTAGTAGGAAGTGACCGAAATTTCATGGGTTTACTTTTTCTATGAAATAAATATAATAAATTTGCTCTCTACCTTCAAGGGATGTACATAATGAATTTAGTTTTTTAGGGGTTGATATTTCCGTTTTCATCCTTTAAAGGCAAATAATCGAAATGCGAATATTAACATTTTTGTATGTAATATTCTCCGGAATAAAGGTGTATTGTGTAGGGTAGTTACACCGTTTAGACCACTTAAATACAGTTAATCAACACAATGCCTGGCCGTGCACAGCGAACACAAATACAAATTGAAAAATGCACACCCACAAACAAAATGTTCTTCTTTATATAATACGTATTATGTTGAAATTGGTGCGAATTAATAAATCTGACAGGGCTCTCTGTTATAACGGTAGAAAAGATGTGTGCGATATTTCAGGCTTTTATGTAGGCCTATCGTACTTTTTTTAAATAAATCTACCTCTTTTTTACCACAAGTTTTGAAAGAATGGTTGTAAACATTCGAGTCAATTTAAAATCGAGGTAGCACTTAACATGTAATGTAAGAAGATGGGGAATTAGTACCGGTATTGAAGTTTTAGATGTTTTGCAAAATTTTACTACAGTGTGTAAGTAAAAAAACAAACTATGGGGGTTTATGTGTAGACGACTAATTACAATTTGATTACTTGAAAATTAATTTTAAAAATATATAACTAAGTTTTAATTATTGCTTTTAACGTATAGCCAACGGGTAAAGCGACAACACGACGGTGCAATAAAACTGCCAAGGGCCATCGGTTTACCTGGTTTGCAGGGCTACGACTACACGACGGTGGTGCAGCTGCGAGTGGGCTCCGTCGTGCAGTCGTAGTCTGCACGGCTTGACCGGGGTAAAGAGAGTGTGAGGGAGGGAGAGAGAGAGCGATTTTCAGGGTTGTCTACGCTTGGGGTTGACGACCATTATTAAAGAGCATCCACCTTTCTCGTAATTATAATACGACGAAATATTATAACTATACAAATATTATAATCATACTGTTATCGGCAAAATACTGTGACTAAACAGTTTAGGTAAGTCCTCTAGTTTTTTTTTATTCTAATTATATAAAGTGATAATACGACGAAATATTATAATTATACAAATATTATAATCATACTGTTATCGGCAAAATACTGTGACTAAACAGTTTAGGTAAGTCCTCTAGTTTTTTTTTAATTCTAATTATATAATATGAAGAAACGTAAATAGTATGTATACACTTAAGCATTCATATGCTTTCCAACAATCGCTTATGATTTTTGTACCTGGCAGAATTCTTTCTTTTATAATCGCTAGAAGAGTCTCTTTGTCTCTAGTTCTGGTATGGATAAAGTTTTCTTCAAGACAGCCTCGCAGGTAGACGCGGAGGGATTAGGGGCTGGGGCCTCGCGCAGACTACGTCTATACGACTGAGCCGCTAATGAGATTCGGCAACGTCGTGCTGTCGTAGCCCTGCAGATATATTTATTGCCCCCCAAGGGTTCCAGGTCGCATTCAGTCGTGTAGTCATAAAACCATAGCCAACTAAGTAGTTTTGTTTAGTAAAATTAAAATAATTTTTAAAATGTTCAAACATCGTTTATCCACGCATGGGATAAATAAATAAGTAATTCGATCACGCATCAAACGTGTGTTGAGCGACATTCAAAAACCCTTATGTATTATTTCTCAAATGCAGAGGTGCCCAGAAGGAGGTGATATGGCGCTCAGAGCGCCATCAAAAAAATTTTGGGGGAGATTTTTGAAACTATAAATAAATGAGACAATTTGTGAATCACAATTGAAATTTCGTGTATGTACGGTAGGATGACAATGATACATTAATATTATTGGCA